>VXAC01006630.1:220219-240827 GCA_013399225.1 Rhipidura dahli | reverse complement strand
CACTGGGAGCGGCGGGGGAGAGCGGGCGGTGTTACGGCATCTCCTGAGTCGGAATGGACCCGCGGGGACCGTCGAGTCCAACTTGCGGCCCTGCACAGGACAGCCCTAAGAGTTCACGTGCCTGAGAGCGTTGTCCAGATGCTTCTTGAACTCTGTCAGGCTTGGAGCTGTGACCGTTTCCCTGGGGAGCCTGTTCCAGTGCCCAGCCACCCTCTGGGGAAAGAACTTTATTCTAATATCCAACCTAAACCTCCCCGATACAATTGCAGGCCATTCCCTAGGGTCGTGTCACCAGAGAAAAGAGATCGATGCCTGTCCCTCCTCTTCACGAGTAAATTGTAGTCTCTGATGAGGCTTTCCCTCACGGCCATCTTGGTTTCCCTCCTTTGGACACTCTTCAATAGCTTAAAATCTTTCTTATACTGTGGTGTCATGTCACGGTAGCGCTGGGGCTGCCTGTGCCTCGAGCAGCATTTTCCAAGGGTCCCTCTTCTCAGTGGCAGGGTTGAGGGTTTTTTTTTGGTCTGTGCCTCGCTGGAGGTGGCAACCATGGCCTGGGCTGCATGGTGAGTTGCGGGAAGGCTGTGAAGAGACAGGTGCAGTCCCCAGCCAGCGCTGCTGCACAGGCTTCCCCACAACCCACATCCCCTTAGCTCCACGCTGGTCATCCAGACCGCACCTGAGCTTGCTGCCAGGGATCTGCTTTCTTTTGTGGTGTTTTTTAATTTTTTTTTTCCAGGACAAGCCCTGATCCAAAGGACACCATAAAACCATTCTTGTGCAGTCAAATAAAATTGAAAAAAGCAACAGTGTCTGTCCAGCAATCCCAAAGAAAATTCTGTATCTAATCGGGCCATCTGATTCCACACAGTGATATTAACACTTAACTTAATCACTGCTGTCTTTAGCTCATCTTCTTCATTCCAGATTTATCCATCTCCATTGTTCTGTGTAAGCCGGTGTCCCTGCTGGAGTTTGTTTAAGCGCACTGTCCAGCACTGGCCCTGAGCTCAGCACTTAGGCTGTGGCATTTGTAAAGTGTGTGTGAGCACTGCTGGATTACATGATCCCACGCTTTGGCTCACGGTTTTGATTCATCTGAAATTAAATGATGAGTGTACCAATAGTGTCGGAGTGTGTTCTGCTGCTGTTCCTTAGTGCATCCTACCTGCTTCTGTATTTATTGTATGTGCTTCCTGCCTGAAGAGTTGAGTCAGGCATTATTCTCAGGGCTGTTGCCAAGCCAGTTTGTTCAGTTATCCAAGTAGCTTCCAGCTTCTTATTTACACCTTTTCCCTTACTGTTGTGATTTAGTGGAATACTCTGCTATTTCATTCTCCCAAATAAAACTCTTTCCTCCCATGGCAGGCTTCTAATAGTTTCCAGTCAACTTCTACCATCAGGAGCTGATTACATTATTGCATTTCTTAGTTGTTCCTGAAAAATTATTGACAAGTGAGAGGTTGCTACATTGTAGCTGAAGTTAATTAAAATGCCTGCTTGCTAGGACTTGTAACACTGTTGGAATTGTGGAAAGTGAGAGTCGGGAGAAACATGGTATGGAAAGACAATCAGCAGAACAAAAAGACATGCAGATATGACCAAAAAAGAGACAATGAGAAATACAGAACAAAAAAGGGAGTGAATGGCCCAGCCTCTTCTTACACTCCTAAGAAACCCTGTTAAGAGACTGTTTTGTATGCAAAGCTGCAGGTTTTTTAAATTCTTTCTCTCATCCTGTCTTTCCACTTCTTTGTAAAAATTGGTTGCCTTTACCTTCAGGGTGGTCAGACTCCTGTATTACTCTCTGAAAAATCTATTTCATACATTTCAGACCTGAAGAAAGATTTTGTGCCAAAAACTTGTCTTCAGTTCCCAGCTATGCCTGTGCTGGCCTAACTACGACCCCCACTGGCCCTTTTTCCTGGTAATTTTGCAATGATGAAAGCTGTGCAATACCCATCCAATTTTGGTGAAGCTTTATTGGCACTGAAAGGTACTTATTATTTATAGATACCCTCTTGGCTATTTCCATATGGAAAGAGAGAGAATCGGTGCAAGACACCAGTATTACTATGTCCATGCTGGGGGCAATTTGCTGTTGCTTCTTCCCAGACTGGCATTTTCCCCTGCACGCTGCCACCACCCTGAGGACCCAGCTCATGCTGGCCACTCATCTCACAGCCACAAATGACTCCTTCAGAGCCTGTATCTTGTTCCACCACTAGAGGAACCACTCCCTGCCCCCATCTTGGTCAGATCTGGAGCTCATTTAAATGTTGGGGGTTTTATCTAGCTGCCTGAATAAATAAACAATCCTATGGCAGAGGGAGCTCAAGTACCCCTTTATACAGGAATCAAAGAGCAGGTAGGTACAGGACTGGTTTAAGCTAAACTAACTACAGATGTGGTGGAAAGAGGCAGTTGTGCCCTCCTGTTTGGCTGTGTGTTGTGTAGCTTCCATCTGGTTTTGGGATCTGATCCATTTGGAAAGTAGGTGCATTTTTCCTTTTTTTTTTTTTTTGACAAGATTAATGATGAAATTAAACAGGTCCCACATCCTGTAGATCACGTGGCTGTAGAAATAGGAGCATGGTTACTGAATCCAAGGGCTCTGAGTTACATCTGCCTCTAATCACTCCCCTATGCTTTCTTTCATATGTTCTGCTATGCATTACGGTTTCCTATCACATGCTAATTGATTCATTACTTTATGCTAAGCATCCAGTCACATGCTAGTCATTAACTGTGCTGTATGTTGAACTCATGATGTATATGTTTAAATATTGTATCTCCTGGTCTGCCAATCCTCCTTTATGTAATACAACACATTTGTTGAAGACCTTCAGACTTTAAACTTCCTTCTCATTAGTTTTGTGTATGATTTTTCAGTTACTTTCTGGAGGTCCTCCTTATTTCAGATGTGTAACAACTGTAATTAAAGCTGCTGAGGTATAATTTGTGCTTTAGCCTGTGGTAATACAGTGTGTTTGAGAGGGGATGGAAAGAGTTTTGAAACAACCTATAACTTATTTGAAACAACCAGCATAGTAATGTCATCACAAACCCTAAGTGCAGTTGAAGCTATGTTAGCCCACAGAAGTTGTGCAATAATTAAAACGTCATAACTGGCTCAATAAATGTGACTCTGGCAAACAAAACGTAGCTGAGCGGAGGCTAAGTGGGTTACTGTAAACTTTCTGATGAGGAAGTTAATGGGTCAGAAATTAGAAAATACGGAAAGAAGGGTGTGTCAGTCTCAAAATCTCAGCCTGCACAATTTTAGAATAAAAAATTTAAGGAATCCAGAGATGCACTGAATTTTTAATTTCTTTGGGAAGAAGATGGGCTTTTTCTGGTATGACTGCTTTACAAAGCACACTCCCAAGATTTACCAGAAACAGGTTGACTTGAGCACGCTTGTGTGCAAAACAATAAAAGGTTCTCCAGAGGTATTTTACTTTATGTTTGAGATGACAGGGTACAGAATTTTATCCTTTGTACCTGTAGTCCCAATGTAACACAGCTTTAGGTTCTACTGTATGAATGCCCAGCATGAGCATGGTGTAGAAAGATCTGTGGAATTCAGACCGTCCTCACTGTTCATTGAAGGAACTACTGGCCTTGGGGGAAATAGCTGTACCCTCACAGGCTTTTATCTTCCAAACCCCTGAAAGTCCTGTTGTAAGTAGATAAGAAATGGCAAGTACAGAGGCTGAGAGTAAGATGGGGTAAAAGGTGTCTTTCCTAGGAAAAGCTACTGCTTAAGTACAGCCTGCCAGGAAGCAATTCCAGTTGAAAGGGAGGCAAATAGTCTTGAGCAAGAGTTTGTCTAACACCTGGCCTGGGCTGTCCTAACAGCTGCTCTCTGCATGCCTCCTGCTTGGGCAAAGCCAGGCACAGAGCGATTTGTTTCCCACTTGGCATTCTTGAAACTCCCAATTTCCTGAGCACAGATTCATCCAGCAATGTAAACCCTATGGCTGCAGCTGGGTGGACACAAGCACTGCTGATGTAGCAGTGTCTGCAAACCATTGCATGAGAGAGCTCTGAGAGTGCCTGGCTGGGTTTGTTGTCCCTCACGTGGGCTCCTTACCTGGTGTGCAGTGCCAATTCACACACCAGGGAGAGGAATCTCTATTTTTTTTATTCTAGTTTGTGCAAAGTAGGGAGTTAGGCAGTAACCCACAAAAGGCTGGCTCCCTAATCATCAAAATTTTACATTTATATGTTTTAGTGAACAAAAGTATCAGTATTCCTTGGCTACAAGTTGCATAGTTCTCTGATTAATTAGTATTATATCTTCTTGGCTCAGTTTGGTCAGAGCATGGTGCTGATAAAACAAGGCTGTAGGCTCAATCCCCATATGGGCCATTCACTTCAGAGTTGGACATCTTGATCCTTGTGAGTCCCTTCCAACTCAGAATATTCTGGTTAAGTGATTCTCTCACTTATGTTTATTACTCCGCATGCTCAGTTGCTTCCTCCTCTTGAGTCAGTGGGTTTCTAGACTCTGTGGGCTGTGAGTCAGTGTTTTCAACCTCCCTCTGCCAAAAACATCTTTCACCCCGTTGGCACTTTAGACTGATGAGTTGCCCGTTTATTCCTTCTTTTGGCCCTATCTTGGGCGTTCTGCCCAAGCATCCTTGTGATCTGTTAATTCAGCATTCCATTGTGACTGATTTCAATCAATGTATAATCCAAAATTCCTTTTTTTCCTATTCTTTCTCAACGGCTACAGCTACTGAAGCATATTAAGTGAATAAATGGGGTTAATTGATATGTAGCTTATCAATTCGGGAACCCTGCATCAGAGTGACCACTGGGCGAGCTTAAGCAGGGGGGTCTTCCCCAGGTCCCCGGAGAGGCGCCAGCCCCTCGCTGGCCTCTTGCAGCTTTCGGGGTGTTTCCCGGGCAAAAGCGGCCAGCCTGAGCGCCTGCCCCAGCCGCCTCTGGCTTCAGCCCGCCCCTGCAGTGCCTTATTGGATTCCCGGCCGAGGGGGTGTTGCCGCCGCGACAGCGATAGGGCGTGCGGGCGCTGATATGCCGGAGCTGCGGAGCGTTGTGTAAGAAGGAGCTGCGGGAAGCGGAGGAGAATTAAATAGGACCACGTTTCTCCTCTGTGAGCCGAAGAGGTTAGTGGCTATTACTTAATCCCTGCTAGCTGTAATTAGGATTTGGAAGCTGGGCTTTCGTTTTCCGTCGCTCGCCTCTCCAGGATTGCTGGTCGCCGGAGTTTCCCCCTCGATTGTGGAGGATTGGGGGAGTCCTGCAAGTCACGTTGTCCTAGCTGCTCCAAAGACGCCCTCCAAACCAGAGGGGACGGGCCACCTATTGGGGAGGGGGGAACAGAGAGAAAGGAAGTAAAGGGAAAAGCCCTTTGTTTGAAATAATGTCCAGGTTGCAGTGAAGCAGAGTACTAGCCTGCAAATGATGTGGGAGTAGCTAAGTAGCATCTTCGAATGGCCAGTACGCTGTATGGTTAGGGTGAGAGGTCATGTAAAACGTTCCTAAAACTGGACTTCTTTTGAGAAGTGCTGAGCTTCCTTCAAATCCTGCGAAAATCCATGTTTACTGTAGTTATTTGCTATTCCCCTTCTGAAACACCAGACCATTTAGTAGGCTGTACCTCAGTTTACCCATGTGTAAAGTGAGAGTGCGAATATTTTCCTTTTATACAGGGACGTACTGGGGCCATATTTCAGACAGCTTTTGGTGGGAGTAAGGTGATTCTTATGTTCTCAGATGTGGTACAGAATCCGTGTATAAAACACATTAACACTATTAATAATTACTTTATGTTCTAGTTACAGCTATCACATACCTCTAGCTAAAACAAAAAAGAAAAAAGATGCATCAAGGCTCAATCTACACACAGTGAAAAGGCAGGCTCAGCCTTTATATAACTCCTGGCATCCTTCTGAACTTTTGTGTTAGAGCTTGTTAAACCCCAAACAACGAGTGTTAATTAGGACAACAGTTTCTTGAACTGATTTTGTGTAAAATAATTTTTATCCAATTCCTTGCATTAATTAATTAATTTTTGTGGAATAAAGGTCGTCTTTCAGATCTCTGGTTACAATGTGAACACAGAATCACATTGTGCGAAAAATCAATAACATAATGTTTGAACATCTTTCTGTCATTTGTGTCAATAAATGAAAAAATTAAGACAAATGTGTTTCAATAATGTAAATCAAACTTGGAGTTTAATCTTAGTAATATAAAGAGAAATGGGTTAATATTGTAAATAATTTTCAGCATATATAAGAAAGCCTTAGTTAAAGTCCTACTAAAAACTGCCATAAGCAGTGCATGCCAGTTAGATAATAATTATTAATAATTTAATTAATAATTAAATATTATTAGTATAACAATAATGGATAGTAAAATATTTTACAATTTCTTACTATTGAGTCAGGAAACTTCCCTTATTCTGGAGTGCTGATGATTCTGGACTTCTCCTCCCAGCTTTATATCCACATGGTCAAGAAACTTGTTTTCTGATGCAAATCTCAATTTCCTCAGAGAGGGAACTGAGTTACCGTTTGTGAGCAGCTGAAGTTTAAGTCAATGAAGTATGGTTTGTGTTACCCTTAAAGGAATGACAGTGCTTATTTTGTAGAGCTAAAAGGGAGACTCAACCTTTGTAGTTTTCAACTTCTTATTTTTAGTGTCCTCATTATTTTCCCAGTTGTGCTAACTGGATGTTTCAACACCCAGTCCTTACCCCCCAAAACCCCCCAAACCCAACGAGCCAAAAAGACCACCACATTCAGCTCTAAGTGACATCAATTTAAATGTCAAAGGGCAGACTTGTATTTTCTTTGTCGTGAAGAGTATCTGCTGTATCCACAGATTTGAAAACTAAGCTCAGCAGATAAGAACAGGACCACTGTGCTCTCTGCACTAAAAATTTACCGGCCTTGTCAAAACAAGTGAAGATAAATGAGTAAATTAACTGATCAGTTTTCAAATTAAAATGGGAATCACGTTCCCTTACACTGTGGTGTCAGGATTTCAGTAAGATGCAGAACTGGAATGCACGTTGGCATTTTTACTTTTTAGTGATGACTCTAAAGTAACTCACTTTCATCCATCATAGAGAGAATATTGCACTCTATGTTGTGCAGATTTGTAGGAAGCTTCAGAGGGTGTTTGCCATTACCACTGCTGTGGTCCACTGAATCTCTGTCTGCACTGCCATCTTTGGCTAGGTAAGCAGAGTCAGGCAACAGGAGACAAAACTAAACAAAGTTGGGAAGAAGTGGAGAAACTAACAGAGTTTGGATAGATATGGTAATGTGAGAATAATGCCCTGAGGAAGGAGTTCCTGTGTTGTACACAGCAGTACAGCAACATCAACATGTGCAGGATTGTGGATAACTTTCACCTCTAATTTTCAGGCAACCGTAGATCCTTCTGAAGCTTGCAGGTAGTGCTCAGTGTGGTAAAAGAACTTATATTATGCTCGTAGTGCACCTCATTATGTGAGGTGTTAAAAAGGTTTCTTCACTGAGTTGGGAAGCAATAGGGCATAGGAAAGAAAAGCAGTCTGAAAGCCAAGGCATTCTTGCAGTTTAATCCTTTAGTAAAAAAACAAAAAGAACAAAACCAAAATCAACAAAACCCCACTCTGGATGTATCCATGCAGTGTTGTAACTTAGCAGAAGAAAGGTTGCTGAGGAGCTGTCTCACACCTCTAGAACTGGCCTTGACCGGTGGCAAATGCCTGTAAAGCCAAAGTGTGGGACTTACATCTTAAAACTTTATAAAGTAAGTGCAACTATAATAAAAAGATAAATATACATTTGGCTTGTTTCCTCTTTACTTTAAGCAAAGAGAGCTTTGGCTTCTTGTCTAACTGCACTTAAGTGTTCCTTAGACTAATGTTTGCCACTCAGAGATCTACTGTGCTAATTAGAAAACATTGCAGAAAACACACCTGATTAGGAAAGATAATGAAATGCATTTGCTAATCCTGTTACTCCAGATGAGCACAATCCACCATTTTAACAACGTGAGTTGAACAATTAGAATAAAATAAGTTTCTTCTTTTTTTTTTTTTTATCTTCTCAGCATAGCATTATTAACCAATTAGAAGGAGCCTGTTTGGGGCAGTTAGTGTACCTGTTGTAGTAACTAACCTAAATGCTAAATTAAAGGCTGCACAACACTGGCTAATAAAATTAGAAGTTCTCATGGTTCAAGTAATGTTACTGCATTTATTAGCTTTCTTTCTTAGTGAAATGTGTAGGTACAAAGGCATCTTTATCATCTAGTCGTTACCTCTGTTTTATGAATGAGAGAAAAGCTGCCAGAAGGAACATGGATTATTGAATAATCCCCAAATAACAGAAAGGAGGAAGGAGTACAGGATGTGACAGGGAACTTGAGACCACAGTCACTCTAGTTAAAACATCATGGATGTTTCTTTGCTATGCTAGAAATTATTAAGCTTTGTGACCTGTTGCTAGGGAGAACAGCCCTTAGTCGGTATTTACTGTCTTTTGCAGGCTCTGACACAGATCAGCAACAGGGACTGGTTAGTCTGTTGTTTGGTGATGAATACAAAGACCTCGGTGGCTTGCTCGTACTTGTCTTCAGAATAATTAGCTGATTTTTCTCAGACATATCCCAGTCGTGTGCAGCTGGAAGTGGGATCAACATGTTGGAAGAGATCTCTCTGTGCTTAGAGTTTAGTCTTGGTGACAGAAGATAACAAATGCATCAGGGTTTGAGATGGGGGGGTTTGTGGTTCATTTGGGGGTTTTTGTTTTGTTTTTGTTGTTTCCACTAAACCAGATTCATAAAATTTGGATGGCAAAGGCAAATTATTTCCTGGTTTGTGTCTTTCTCTAGAGCTTTGATTCTTTAGTGGCAAAAATCTGGAAAGAACTCAGATACTCAAATAATTGGAACGTGGATAAAGAGGAATTCTTTGATACTGTTGAGAATTCCCTTTTAAGTGATGAGGCTATCAAGTGGATAGCCACTTCTGGCATTGGAGGAGATCATGGGCTTTCTCTGCTTTCATTCTTGTTCAGGGTAAGACAGAGGTAGGCCTTTTTTTGGTAAGTATGAAGTACTTGACTTGCAGTCCTGGAGTGCAGTATCTGATAGAAACAGTCTGGAGTTGTCTGAGGTATCTTAGGTTCATTATCCAGAAGTCAGGATAACCAGTCCCAGCAGTTGTTGGAAGTATTTGCCCTAGGAAATGTGTTTCTTCATTTGGATTTTTGTTTTTTTGAAGTCTGTTTTGCATTTTCTTACTTGAATAGTGAAGTGAAATAGCTATCCATACATTTAGCCCAGTATTTGCAAATTAAGATGTACTGTCTGTTCTTGTATGCCTGGCATCTGTAATGAGACCTTAAGACTGAGGACTCTTGAATAAATATTTTCAAAATAAATAGGTCATTTGCCTGGCTCTATTTACTGTTTAAAAATAATAGCATTTTGCCATGTGTTTGCAACCCAATTCTTCTTGAATAGGTCCTGATGACAGCCTGACCTAGTAATATTCACAATATAGATACAATGAAGACACAGCAACAGAACCATAAAAATAGCTGTATTATATGATAATACAAGCAGGGCTTAAAGTGGCTGGTCCTTTCTTTTAGGGTAGATAAGAGCTTCCTTTCTCCTCTTGCCCTGCAAGCAGGGGATGTGGCCATGTAATCCTCTGACTGCTCTGAGCCCAGTTTTTCTGATAAGACTTCATTAGAAAGGATACTGCTTTCAAGGGCACAGCCTTAATTCCCTGGTATCTTTGAAGAAGGCCCAATTTTGCACCAGAGAGATGTATGAGGCACCTTTTTTCCCTTTTATTTGTGTTCATGTACTCAGGCAGAAGAGAGCACCTTTCAGAAACAGCTGCTGGTCTGCTGCGTGTTACCATCCCCCTCACTTGGCCGGACCTTCCCACCATCAAATGGCATGTAATATCAGAAACAAAACGTTCCTCTCTTTAAGGCACAGGAGGGAAAGTCCTCCTATCCTAGGTGCTTTGAAGTTATCAGCTCCCAAGGAAGCATGAAGGTATGGATAACCCCAGAGTTCAAGTTGCTTTTGGTTAAATGACTACTAAATGAGATGTCAACTCTTCATCTTTTGCCCATGTGATGTCAGACTGACAGATGGCCTTTTTCATCAAGAGAATCATTATGAGCAGGAAGAACTGATGCCATTGCCAAGTCACTCTTCATCATATTTGAAAAGTCATGGCAATCCCAGGGACTGGAAAATGGGAAACATCACGCTCGTAGCAGGGGGGTTGGACTAGATGATCTTTAAAGGTTCCTTTCAACTTCAAGCATTCTGTTGTTCTAACAAAAATAAGTGCAAAGTACATTCCTTTACTGCATGTTCATGATTACTATTTTTAATATCAAGCTCCTACATTATCTTGTTTTTGCTTATATGCCTATGTGGAATAAACTTTCCTATTCCAGAGTGCACAACTAAAATCCATCAGGAGGAAAAGCCATCCAGCTGTACAGCAAGTGTAGTCAAATGGCTTGTGATCTCCAAGTCTGACTCAAGCTGTTGTTTGGCCACACTGTTACAGTCTTTGTCCAACTTAGTTTGATCTTAAACATAACCAGTGGATCTGAGTGGACTCGGAGAATGGATTATTGCAGACAGTTGTCATTTGCATTTTCTGAGCTGCTGAGACTCCACTTCTACCTTCATGTACACAAGTCTGACTGTATGAGGGAAGAACAGAGCTTTAGGGTCTAATGTCAAAGGTGGGCACTATAAAACAGTGACAACTTACAGATACCCCCCAGTAGTGTTTGTGATTGTCATGTTAGTGTAAGGTGCCTTGTGTTTTCCATTTTTAATGATAAAGAAATTTTGTATTTAGAAGTGATTTTGTGGAGGGGCCACAGTCATGCCTGACATGTGGATGGCTTAAATACTAAATATTAAATTTACACAGTCAACTTCTTTCCCAGAACCTCAAAATGCTTTCTTGAGTTTAAGTGGCAGAAGGTGAGAAGACGGGATTTAGACAGATATTTTAAAAAGGAGCAAAACTGAATAAAGTAATGAACAGGGTTGCTGTTACATTTTAAAATTGCATTTATATTACTATTGGTGCCACAGGATGGGGGTAGCTCAGTAAAGCCACTCTTCCTTTTAGAAGTCAGTGACCTCTTTGGCTGTTTAAAGGAATGGTGCAGTTAAGGACATGAACTTGAGGTGGGGACAAAGCTCTTCTCTTACAAGAGTAACTGTTAAATCAATTCACTAAAATATTGCAGAAAAAAATGAGGTGGGTATAAACTAGTAAAATAAGGGAAAGAGGGAGAAATGTTTGCATTATGTTTCAAACAGAAGCATTAATTCCTGGAAATCTTCTACTTCCATGATCCAGTTAATTTTCTGCCTCTTTTACAAGGTATATTGCCCTCTTCCAGTTCCCCCAGTACTGTCGGCTCCTGAAACTTTGCAATAGCTGTTTTAGTTATTTCAAAATTAGGCGCTTGCACTGACCCTGCCTGTGATGGGATATTATCAATTTGTTCAGCCACAGATGTTATAAGTAAAGTAATAGTCCACACTGGTTTGGCAGAGGAAAGAAGAGTGATACTGGGTTCTTTTATCCCAGTTACATGGCCATGCTGGTTCTGACTAAGGTGTGCATTTAAAATACTCCTCTGAACAGGCAGTCAGCTTCACTAAAACCTTCCAGCTCCGCATCTCTGAAGGCAGGCTGTATGGAATAAAGAAGGCAGGGGTGGTGTTTAAGTCTATTACCCAATTACAGTTCTTTTTTACATAGATTTTTGGAGGGGTCTTTGAAGTTGCCAGCAGCTTCACTGGTCCCAAGCTGACAAGATTTAACAAAGTGTGCAGGAACTATGATGCCATTAATACCCTGGCAAAATCCATCCTGTACCCTTCTCCAGCTAGTGGTGCTGTGTGGACTCAATCATCAAGTCAGTTTGTAATGTTTGATGAGTTTTGTATTCATTGCATATTCATGTGCAGGAACTGAAGTATACGTTCATCTTTCCTTAGACATGTTTTAAATATAAGTAGCTTTGGACTGGCTTTAGCCGAGCAGAATCTTCTACTTTGCTTGAAGTTGCATCTACCTAACTTGATGTCAGTCTTTTGGGGTCCTTTTGGAGACTTTATGTAGCAATAAATCTGGTGATGGTGAATCTGTAAAGAGGCAGACAATTGTAAATAGGAACTATTTTGTAGGTCGTTCTTTCACTTGTTTATTGACCCTGAGCGTGAGCCTGAGTATGTCAGGTTCTGCCTTGGCATGCTTGAAGGTTCAGGTTTTGGTATGCTCAGAACTGACTGACTGTACAGTCAAATCAAAACTAGTGGTATTTTAGCCACCTTTTTGGCATATAAAACTGTGTATCTTCTTCATTGCAGGTTTTGATGTGGGTAAACGTAGGAATTGGGAGTTGTGGGGTTTGCTTTTGCATTGTGTTCAGTTATACACAAAGCATGTTCTTTTTAAAAAACTTCACATGGAACCTAATGTGCAGTTTCGGTACTGTGGGAAATATGCTTTTATAGGTTTTCTGTAACCTTAATTTTTTTTTTTTTTAAAATCAGGTTTTCAGTAAAATACCAAATACCCCCCCTAGTGGCTGATACGTCGGGAAGGGTGTTTGCTTTCTTGTGACAATTTTAATAGAGGAGTAGCACTTCAGGACTACTTGACTGCTGAAACACATTTAATTTCAGACTAACTCTTCATGAGAGAGAGCCTGGCCTATGTAATTCTTGAGTGTTGGGTTGCCCATTAACATGAAAAATACTGAGCTCTAAAGTTAGGAGGGAGTAACCTCAATTATTAGTCTTCATTCGAAACCTTCTGGTTTTCCCTGCTCTCAACCAATTTATGACATTGATGGATTTCCAAAGGGCAATGGGAATGGAGAGCAACCACTGCATATTTCAGCCCCTGTTGAGTGGTAGACTGATAAAATGACAGAGGTGATAGGGCATAATTTTTAAGATTACAACATTATGCAAAACTTTATTTCCTAAGTTATCTCAATCTAGTTGTTAAGGAAAGAACAATTTCATATCACTGTCAATTAATTTTAAAAGGGTGAAGACTTCTTTTTTCTGGGTTAGGGGATGAGAAAATCAGCTAAAATAGTACACTTGTCTGATAAGCTAAATTCTGTGTATATATTGTTTTCTTTGAGGAGAGTATGAGGCAGGCCTCCAGTGTTACGAGTTGCCATCATGATAGTAATGCAGGCAGAGAGTTTCACCTGCCAGGGTAAGCAGTATCTTTATAGTGACTGCAGTGTGTTAGTAGGAGTGCTTTTTTTGTTTGGGGAATTTTCAAAATAGGTCACCCTGTTAGAGATCTGGGATGCAGTGACCTTTAGTGGACCGGAAGATGAGTATCATCTATTGGGTTGAGTCCCTGAGGATATTAAAAGAACATTCTTGAAGCTGGATATGTGTTTTGTTATTGTGCTTACTAATATTACAGTCAACAGCAAGAGCTCTTCTTTCTTAATGGGTTTGTAGGAAGGAGTATTCTCATTGAGATCAATGGGATTACTTGCGATTAAAGCTGAGCAAGCATATAATTCCTTTTAGGATTTGGGTTTCAGATTTAATTAAACAGATTTAATTTAACAACAAGAGAAGGAAAAGAAGAAAATTTTTTTTTTCTTATTCGTTATAGGGCATTGTTTTATATAGATATTTCAGTATAAATTTTAGCCATATTTTCTAGATGTCTGATCTGCGTGGGATTTCCTGTAGTGGTGAAGAGAGGTTGTAATAATACCTACTTCTTACATTGCACTTAGTGTCAGTGGGTCTGAGAGTGCTTTACAGAAGAAAGAGGTTCCCACTTGTCACGATCCGCTAAGATATCAGGGGTCGTGATGGTTCGTTACCCGAATCTGAGAGTGCAAAAGAAAACAAGAGGAGACAAATGTTCAAATCAAAGCTATGTGTTTATTGTGATTCGCGCCCAGTGCGTGTGATTGCGATAGAGAGGGAGAGATATAAGAAACAAAGGATAGAGAGAAAAAGAGAGGGGAGTTTATAGCTACCCGGGCCGGCGAATCTTCCGTAGATCCGTCCTCTTCTGTGGGGGGATCCCAAAGGGGTCTTCTCAGAGAGTCCCGTTATAGTCTTTGTAAAGGCAGAGGGCAAATAGCCAGGAAAGTGGGGGAGCAAAGCTCATTGTTTGATGTGGGTACACGGCAGGTGGATGTGGGTACACTGCTGGTACAGGTGTACGGACATTCCTTCTCTCTTGGGCAGCGAGGGATAATTGAACACACGTGCAAACCCTTGGCAGGGGTCCTGCCTCAGTCAGGCCCAAACTTGCAAAGTTCTCTCCCCCCTCTCCCTCCTCCTCCGAGGGGAAGAAGGGGTTCAGTCTCAGTCTCTGAGGATGATCGTGAGACATATTGAAGGATTTTCGAGCTGACTCTTACACCACTGTTCTGGAAAGGGGGTGTGATTTGCTTGCCTTGGGGTCAGCCAGTGTACTTTCCGTGAGAAAGTATGAAGACAGCCTGGAAATACAGCTTTCTTGCTTCTGCTCAGCCCAGCTCTGCATTCTTTAGGCCCTCTGAAGAAGAAAGAGTTTGTAGAAACTCTCTCAGTAATTGCCAGGAAAATGGCAGGGGTGGATGTAGTAATTGAGAAAATATTTCAGAATATTTTTCTGTAATTGTTCGTCATCACATTCAGTCATGTGATAGCAAAAGGTTGGAAACGTCTTCTGGCATTAGAGTTTACCTGCAAAGCACTTGTCAGTCTATCAAGTGAGGTGGAGAATCCTCTTCTCTCAGGAGGTGACACAGCAAAAACAAAATGAGCAGGGTAAGCTAAGGGAATGGGCTGAGATTCTTGGGCATGTCCCATGGGCTGCCCTGTCACCTGCACCTCTTGTGATTAGCTCTGAGTAGTTTTCCCACAAATGGAGGTATGGATAAGTAGTTCTTCAACTATTTTTTCTTTAACAAGACATTGAAAAGCACTCAATTTTAAATAGAGTAAGAGCACAAAACAGCAATTCCTTTGTATGAAATAGGTGTTTAAGCAGAGTCGAAGACAGAGTGTTCAGACACTTAGCTGTGCAGAGACTACTCTGGGGGCTTTATTGTTCTGCAGGGAAGCTAGGGGACATGGTTCATGGTCCACAGGGACCTGGCAGAGTTCAGCTTTGTGATAGCTTTAGTGTTTATGCAGATGTTAAGTCAAAAATGTGGTGGAGATTGTTTCATGGTTGTTTTTTTTTTCCCCTTTTTTGAGTTAGTACCATTTTTAGCTTTATTCAGGGTTATTTTCTCAGGCACAGATTGGTAGTGTAGCAATACTGTTGTTTGGTCACCTGGAAAATTAGGATCTGTGAATTGCTGATAGCTCCAAAACATAGCTTGTTCTCCTGAATGGACTTTACTCCGAAGTAATTGATTTGTTACTTGTTGAAATGCTCTGTTCTTTTCTTATATTCTTCTATCACTGTGTCAAGTTCACTTTCAATAACTGTTATAGAACATTAAAACCTGACAGAAATTTTGGGCACATTTTGTGGCTCTCTTTGCTTTAGACATATGCTAATTAACCACATACAAGCAGCCTTTTGCTTAAAAAGTAGCTGTGATGAGGCTGCAGTTATATGCAATTGTTTATTTACTCTCTTGAAATTTCGCAAGACTTTCTGTAATTCAGTCCAGAGCAGTTCCTGGAAACTTATTATAAGTAAGGTTTAATTTTTTTTTAAGGAGACATTTTTTATAAAACAAGATGTGGAATCCTTCATGTCTTTCTCTTAATTAATTAATTTTTCAGGTGCCCCTTAACAGGCTCATTTTTTTTCTTGTATATTTTCAATCTTAGCTGTGTAGGTATATTGAAATGTAATTTGAGTTTCAGATAAAATGAGTCTGACTGAAGACAGATCCCAGAGATATGTAGAGAAGCTATTTTAAAAGTGTTATTTGCCTTTGTTTTTCCTCTTCAGATTACCAAATCTGAATCACAAAGGGTGGCTACAGGCAAAAGAAGAGGACAAAATGGTCATTCTTACCCATGCATATACATCACAGAACTTCTGTTTCAATCCTCCACATGTGGCATATATCACATATTAAAACTGGATATTCAGATTTTTTCAGTGTCTTTCATGGTTTTATATTACTTTTGTGAGATGATTTTGTTTCAAGTATGGAGTTGCAGGCTCTGGAAAGCAGCCTTGTGATAGGTGTCAAGACCACTGCAGACTCTGGGGTTAGCACATTTAGCTTGCAGAACTGTGTTTAAATACAAGTCTTCCTCCAGGTATTAATACTGGAGGCAACCTATCTGTTACAACTGCAGTTTTTTATTATCAACCATCTGCTGAATAGAGTAAAGGTGCTTGTTTGGCAGCTTAACACAGCATCTGACCATGTATCAATGTAACTATATCAACTTCAACTTTGGCAGTCAGCTGGAAAACCATAATTTAATTGGTGAATCTGCATATAAATTTAAAACAGTGCAGGCATATTGTTCAAGTGGCATTTAAAAGCCAGGAAGACAAGTCCTCTCTGGCTGTTTCCAAAGTACAGTGGTGCCAGTCAGGATGAGAGATTATTTTCTGCTGGCAAACCTCTGTGAGAGTTGAAGTGATAACTCATTCAACAGAGCCTGTGTGCCTGTTGGGAGACTGTGGCCTGGGTTGTGATAGCCAGAGAGATGGGTGGGACAGATAAAGAGGTGCTGGCAAGGGTAGATATTTAAGTCCATAACAAACAGCTCTCAAGGAAAATGTGCACTGTTGCTGTACTGCTTCTAGGTGCTGCTGTTTTCCTCTGATATGTGGAGACTGTAAATGGTCTTGGCAGGTTCTTGAGAAAATTTCTCATTTTGTGTTCAATTAATGTTTTCAGGAGAAGTAACAAAGAGTGTTGGGGGTTACCTTTCTGACTGTCTTTTTCTTGCAGAAGACTTTACTTTTTTCTCTAGGTTTCAGTAAAAATAGAGCAAAAATAATCCATCATGCTAACTGAATTCAAACAATATTTTTTTGGCATTTTTATTCAAGATCTTCAAGTTGGGAGCCTGCGTAGAGTCTCCATCCAGGTGGTACTTCAGCATTTATAGAGGTTAAAGTGAACAAGTGGTTTCCTGCAGAAAAAAAGGTATTTATGCCTTTGAACAGGCTGCTAAATTGGAGTATTTGTGAATTTTTCCTTTTTAAACAAAAACACTAACAGAATCCACTCTGTTCAGTTTCTGCTTTCTCTGCTCTGGGCAGATCTTTCATGCTAAGGGTAGACAATGACAGCAGGATGTGGTGGCACAGGTTGTAGCACCCTGAGTATGGCCTCTGACAGGTCTCTGGGTATTTGAAATCAGAAAGTTAGGGCTGCGAGAAACCTCACATTTTCAGCTTGATGATTTTACAGTGACTGCTGCTGTCTATCTGGTATTTCCCTTTTTAACTTCTGTTGAGGAAGGTTCTACAGCCCTCATCTCGGGGCTTTGCTGCAGGAACAGAGAAAACATTTTGTATGATGTCTAAACAACAAATCTATTTGAAGAGAGCTCTGGAAAACTTCCTCAGTCTGTTACCAAAAGTCAGTAAAATTAAAACTCCTTAACACCAGTGTCCCATTAAGAAGCCAGCATTCCTTATTTGGCTGGATGCACGGGGGGATATCTCCTCCAAAAATCGTTCATGCTGAATACAGAAAAGGTCCTATTTATATGCTGTATTTTGCATACATATTCTTTCATTTTCCCAGTATAAACATACATATGATAATAATTTCCCAGAAATAATAACGTATTTTCCCTCCCTTTACATATACATTCTTTTGTCCTGGGGTCTCTTTGATGGTCCATGGTTGTCAGTGACCCCAAAGTCGTACCTGACTGCCCAGTGAACTGGTAAAATTTGGCACAACTGGCTGGTTTCTTTCCAGATCTTTTTACAGAATAGGGATTGTGCAGTCCCATAGGCCAGTGGCTTTCAAAGAATAAGCATTGTGTTAACTTGTCGCTGTTCATAGAACGGACACGCAGAAAGAACCACCCTGACTCCAGTAGGGATTGACGGAAGATCCTCAACTTACTAATTCTTCAGAAGACTTTTATAACACGCATTGTGAACATGTCAGGTGTCATATCCTCATTGGCTCTGTGGGCTAAGCCCATCCCAAGGGGCAGAGCTGACACTCTGGCATGTAGCAGAAAGATGTTTACCTAACAGAACAGCTTCTATCTGAGAAAAACAATTTGCAGGTGCAAGAAGTTTAGAAAAACAGTGATATTGTTTAGGCTAGCATCTGTGAGAAAGAAAAGATTCTCACAAGCACTAGAGAGCTGAGATTTTTCGTGACTGAAGTTTCTCAGCACCCACATTAACTCACCAGGTGCAGATGATTTTTCATCTGGCAACAAGTCCAGCCAGGTTCTTTGTTAGGGGAAAAGATCAGGCTGAATCCAACAGCCTGAAAGAGGAAAGACTTTATAGCCCCGATCAATATTTAGGCTTAAAACGTATTTGGATCACATGCATGCAGGGCACACACACACCCCATGTATTTGTGCATATGTGAGTGTCCAGACACACAGACAGAGCACTCAGAGAAACACAGATAGTACCAGCAGTCTCATCCTGCTCACCTCTCTGACTGAGCAGGGTGAAGGTCTGCTAGTGAGGGGGTGTGTGTGTTCATATGTACAGGGTGGGTCCCTCCAGCAGCCAGGCTCAGACACTCATGGTTCAACTGCTGAGTATGCAAAAGTGAATTAAACTTGACAACAGCATTTTCAGATTAGGTACTTACCTATGAGGTTTCTGCTGCTCTCAGGATACGTGTGGCACTTGAAGCAGAACACTTTAAACCACCAGGCTGGGAGTGCTTTAGGAATGCTCCTGCATCAGTGTTATGCTATTAGTTGTGATATTAACTACAAAATATTTTAATTTCTGATGTGAGTCATTCACTCATATTTGTGGGAATGAGAGTTTGAAAACTGCAGGAAAAATGCATGAGGCTTACTGAAATTCTTTATATATCATGAGAGAAGGTGCTTGTACTCATTCTGTAATGTGTAGACATGCTATGAAAAATTTTCTTGAAGGAGAGGTAATTCCTAAGTTCTGCCTTTTATCTTGCTTCTGCCCTGACTTTGCATGGCATTAGTGATGTTGCACAAAACAGAGGTAAGCCTCACTTCCCTTAAGCTTACCTCAGAGAGTATTAGCAGTTTTGGGATGTAGGGTCCCACTTATGATTGCAATGGGTGACGGGTTTCTCTGCACTTACTCCATTGTTTGTTTTGCTGCTGAACATTTCTGCTTTGCTGCTAAATTTTGCAAGAATATTTGGGTATAGAGCACTTTTTTTTTTTTTACTGCTACAGGGTAGCTTACCTCTAGTGCAGGAAATACCCCACAGAAGCACAGAAAGCTCAAGAGCAGAGGGTTGATGGTACAATGATATATTGGTGTGGAATAAATGATCCTCTTCAGCTATTTGCCTTTCTCAGCTCTTTCTCTGTGTCATGCAGGGCTCATCTCCCTCGGGAAGAGGAGCCACTTGTGCTGGCTGTCAGTGGGGAAGAGCTCCCACAGCAGTCAGTGGCAGCCACCATCCCCCTTGCCCTGGTTCAGAGGGGACCTGTGGTGAGGCTGGCAGGGCTGCCTACAGCCGGGCCAGGGCGGATTCTGCTGGGGTGTGAGAGGCATTCCTCAGTCACAGCATGTGAGCATGAAAGATATCTCCTAATCTTCTCATCAGCCCCTTTGCTTTCATACAGCTGGTTAGGAAAGGGTGGAGAAAATGCTTTTGGACACTGGCTGATACACAGTTATATCACATTATGACTTTTTTTCAGTACAACAGGAGCCTTGAAAATGCCTCTGAATTTTTTTGTCAATGCTTTGACAGAGGTCACTGATTCTAAGAAAAAGGCATGAAAGGCAGGCACAGCAGTTTAAGATTTGGGTTTCCTACTTCATCATTTTTGTACTTGAAAGATAATTGTAGCTGTTATGCTCTTGTAAATGTTTCAAAGAAGAAGTAAATTTTTATATATTCATGTGGACTCTCAGATGAGAATTCTCTATTCTGCTCTTACCCAATTTGTAACAGTTCTGAAAAACACCTAATTTACTTTTCTCCCTGAGCAGCTGCAGATTTTGGTGTGTGAGCAAAATAAGGGTAATAAAAAGCCGCAGCAGGGATGCAAACATAGCAATTTTTGTCTTAGCTACATGCGTAAGCAAAGGTTCCATAACATACATTTAGTAGCTGTCTCTTTCAGTGTATTAGCCAGTGAACCCTTGACCTGGACTAAATGGCTGGTTGCTATGGCAATGGGTTGCATAGTAACAGGTTTTGTTCTTAGGTTGAAATCCTCTTGCTTCTCTTAAATGTTACTTTTGAGGAGGTCAGAAGATATTCATCAGAAGAAACTGGGAAAGTCTTTTTCAAAGGAGAGGCAAAAATATTGATGTTCCACTACCTGAACATCAATATGAGATGTTCTTTGTTCCCTGAAGGAGGTAGTCAGCTCCTGCACTTTCTCCACGTTGTTGAAGCAGAGAGGTCAGCAGCTCACCAGCAAAAAAAAAAAAAAAAAAAAA
>VXAC01006630.1:173757-220198 GCA_013399225.1 Rhipidura dahli | reverse complement strand
AAAAAAAAAAAAAAAAATTCTTGGAAACAAGATGACTGTAGGAGGTTCAGGGAAATTTGTTTGCTGTGTGACTCCAACTCCCAATCCTGCTGAAGGTAATAGGCAAATATTAACAGCTTAACACTCCACTAACCTTGAAAATTTCTGAACTTAAAGCAAGCTCCTGATCAGCTCTTTTCAAGCTGGACTTGTGAGAGACTGGAAAGGTTGATGTCTTGAGACGTTATAGGGGCTGTGTGTGTGTGTGGAGGAAGGGGCAGCTCAGGTCTTGCTCTGGCGAGGCAGTGCCCTGCCCTGTACTGTCCCACCCCAGGGTCTGTATCCCAGCCCAGCTGTGGCTGCCAACCCCTGGCACAGCAGAGGCAATGCTCCACACCCACCTCTGGAGCCCTTAGCCCAGCTCCTGAGTGGGCAAATGACTGGAAGTCCCACCTGGGGGAAGGGCCCAGGAGGGCCAAGGGGTATTTAAGGCCGAACACAAGGCAGTCAGATGTCTTGACCATACCTCCCCTTGGAATGTCTATCTGAACACCACTGGAACCCAGGAGCTGGTAGCTGTATGTGTCCTTTTCTGTCTTTCTTACTTTCTCTTTCCTCTTCTTGGATTTTTGAGTAACTTAAAATTGAATTGGCTTAGAGTTTGCAAAGTTGAATGGATGAAGTTAATGCTTTGAGAAGTGTTTTATGTTGATTGAATGTTGCACTAAACCTTTTGACAAATTTCTCTAATTTTCTAAAGTTGCCAGTAAAGTAATTTTTGTTCTTTTGACCTGTTGGGAATATCTTCTCGGTATTTTTCCTGTGCATCTAACTCAGAATACATGAACAACCGTAAGCCCTTTTAAAAGTCTCATTGATCAAGGTGTTTGGAGACTTTCAATACTAAAAAAGTTCTTGCGTGACAGTGGTCAAACTCTGTGGCAGAGGCATGGGAGGTTGAAGGACTGCCAGCCATGGGGGCAGTCAGAACTCAGCATGGCTCTGGTGCATCTGAGTGGGGTTTGAATTGGGTGACCTTCTGGGGCTCCTCCCAGCTGAGGTCATTCTGCAAGTCTGTCTGTTTTTCTCTTTGGCCATAAAGAAAAGCAAATGTGATAGAGAGCCCAGACCAGCACTCTGCCTGTGGGAGGTACTGAAAATGAGTTTTGTTGTCACATTGCTCTCTTTTTCCTCTCCTCTTCCTTAGCCCTACACACTTGTGTCCCCTGGTGAACAGTGTCATCATGCCATACTTCAAATACTTGGTGATAAAATGTCACTGTAATTCCCCTAGAGAAATGTTTGATATATCTCTCATTTCTCTTCTTACACTGAATATGTTGCTCTGTTTTACCTTTGTGCCTTTCTGGCTTATATAAAGTGTGTGGCATTCAGCACCGTACGCAGGAGCTTATAGGAGAACAAAATACAGACATGGCATGTGATTGGAGAGGGGATCTTTTTTCCTTTGTGCCAGCAGCTGTCAACCTCTTACACTGCCAGAACAGTCACTTATGGCTTTGCTGCTGTGCTGTGATTGTGTCAGACAAGAGGCACAAGGAGGAGTTAAGCAGGGTTGTCCATTTACCCATCTCAATCTCAGAAAGATGTGAAAGGCTGCAGCCAAGTAGTGTAAACAATCTAAAGAGTTCACTCAGGTGAAGGGATTGGCAGTGGCAGGAAGAAGACTGAAACAGAAGAAACACAGATTGAAGGGATGCTTTCATGAGATGGAAGGAACAAAAAAATAAAGAGGGTCTGAGCTGACCTGACTCATTTTAGGCCATTTTCCTGTAAATCTTCAATTACTTTACAAAGTGTTGCTAGTCCTCAGGATGCTGGAGCAGTGCAGGTTTGAAAGGTTATACCAGTTGCCAGATCAATAGCACATCCTGAAACCAACAGAAGAATTTATTGCCGGAGACCCCGCAGCCCAGCCAGTGAGTGCAATACCTGTCTCACCCTCCATATTATGCAGTTGTGTCAGCAATTGCATTTGGGAGATGTAAATCTTAAAGACATGCCTGCTTGTCATTTAAGAGATGGCGGCCTTTCTTTGTGCATGGAAATGCCAAGCAAGCATCTTGACCAAATTATCAGGTGGTTGGTTACAGCTTGACATTGCAGGACGTGCTGGCAGTTCCATGGGGAAAGAAAAGATGCTCTTTGCTTCCTGTCCCAAAGTATTCCAGCTATGCTGCTGAGCACTGGGACTGTCTGTGTGGCACCGTGCTGCAGACGCTCAGGAAATCAGCAGGGTTTATATAAAGCTCTGCTGGGTTTGCAGAACCTTTTTGGCTCCTTTCCAGCTTGGAAGCGGTGATATAAATAGAAGAATGTCTCACTTTTGAAGTCTGCTTTCTATTCAAGGAAAGGAAGAACCTTACTGCAGCTGTGATTTAATAGCTATTAAATACAAATCTCAAGACCTGTCCTGTGACAAGCTGTGACAGGCTGAACTGCTTGATCCCATTTCAATGGGATATGAGTGAGCTCAGTAACCTATAGCATCACATCTCTGGTAGCTGGTTGCTGACACCTCGATAAGGTTTGGTGCTATCTATGAAAGCAGGGTTCAAGAGTAATCCATTCTCTCACCTTCCCTCCCAGTTGTGCTTGTCCCTGCTATGAGAAAAAAAAGTTTGTTTTTTCTTTCCTTTTGGACAGATTATCAAAATGTTTGGAACAGTGGTGGTTGGAGTTGGAATTGCTGGCTTAGCACGAATCCGAGACTTGATGAATCCAATGCCTTCCAGCCCTTCTGAGCACCTGAAACTCTTAGGATTTGTATCCAGGTTAGAAATTTCATCTTACCATGTTTAATATGTACATTGCAATGTTTTTTTTCTTCTCTTTCAAACTGAAAAGGGAAAGTTCATGTAAATTTGCTTGTCATTCTGAGTGCCAGCTCAGAACTGAGCACTGAAAGCTTTGCAAGAGGGAACAAATAGGTTGCCTTACTGAGATATGTTTCAGAAATTACTTTATAGTTTTTATTTTTAAAAACTGAGATATGTTCTCGCTGTAGGATCTGTGTGATAAAAAGAAATTGTCTGACTGGAATTTCCTGTAGGTTTAAGGTAGTGCAGACGGTAAGTACACTAATGATCTAGGGTCTGAATGACACCTCTAGAAATGTTAAAAAAAAAAGTTTTACAGAGTTTAAAAAAGTTATTTTAAAAAATCCATGTTTTAATGCTCCTAATACTCCAACTTCATAATAAAATTATAGTATTTTTTTAAAACCAGGTATCGAACCTGTAGATATCTAAAGAAAATCCTATGATTTAGTACATGCAATAAGGCTGCTTTTTATTCTTCATATGCATCTTAGAGAGCAAGAGTTTTTCTCACTAGTTTGGAAATGTGGAAATTCAGTGTGTACCTTCCTCTGAGCATTCCTGCTGGACTCTCTGACCCATTACAGTGGAGCATAAAAGTTTGAAAGAGTTAGGTAGTACATTTATGGATCTCAGATTGTGAATGTATTTTTCCAGCTATATTTAAATCATGCAGGGTTGTTTGAAAGGACTGATTAGGTCACCCACTTTATCTTCCTGCCAAATACACTTTTGGTTCTCTGATGCCTCTGCCAGTGCTACAGGTAACCTTGAAGAGCACTGAAGATAGGGTTTCCACTACTTTTTTGGAGAAACAATGCTGTTGAAATGCATGATTCGCAGTAATCTTCCTCAGATCACAATCACACACAAACATCACCTGTCTTTGCTTTCAAGTCCTGCTTGTGGCCTGCCTTCCTGTTCTCTGTCACCTATCCTAACACTGTCAAGGTGCCTGCCCCAGTCAGTAGTAATGCAAAAGGCTTCTGGGGGGAGTGTGTGTTTTTCGTTTTCATCTGGAGATGTGCTCAGCTTGCTGGCCAAGAGAGCTTTCCCTTTAGCACTGACATGCTGTGTGTGTTGCAAGGTGAGCCATCATAGCCAAGCATCCGCTTTGTCTCTCTCCTGCTTGTCTGAAATTGCAGTTGTATGTGGCCCTGCCAACTCGAGTGCTTTTGTCCACGTTGTCCAGGATGGTGGGGAGAAGTTCTCCTATAGGAGCACTGTCATCTTTCACGTCAGTCTTTTACAACATCTCTTTGGTAATAATGCTTATTAAAAACCAAAAGGGACTTGACAGTTCAATTGCAGGCCAGTTTCTGGACTGATACCACCTCCTACACATTGGTCAATTTTTTTTGTTCTCTTCTCCATTCCACTTCTGTCTGTAAGTGCTCATGCTCTTCCTGGATAACAAACTGCCTTTGTTATACCCTGGTTGAACTCAGTGAGACAGTGGTCCATGGGAGATGTTTTTAAGTACTGCTACACAACATGTGGTTGGGAAGAACAGACTGTGACAGTTATACTCTGGTTGTATTTATGCTCAATAATATGCAGGAGGAGTTTTGGCAATATTAATGAGGCTAAGCAGATTAGCCTGGAAGATGCTTTGAGAAACAAAGACATCCATGCAGCCTTCATCAGCACAGAGAACAGAAGCCATGAAGAAACCATCAGGTATTTTGAGGGGCTTTCCCCCCCTCTTTTCCCCCTTTCCCCTGTATTTTAGAAGCACAGAGGAGCTGTGTAAAGCTGTTGCAGGAGAAGATATGAACACCGAGGAAAGACTGCCAGACTAGAGGCCTGAAGTGAATGATAGTGAGTTCCCTAGAGCACCAATAAACCCTAGAAGAGAGTAGGATTTAAGATGCATTAATTTCCCAAGTAATTCCATTTCTGAACCTCTAGGCCTGTGTTTGATGGACAGGCAGCTTAAAACAGGATTTAAAGCCTTTCCTCACAGATTATATTGTAGAAGGGTAGTCCACTGTCCCACTCCAGCTACTTACATGTCTGTAAGTCAGATATTGCAGTGCTCAGTGCTGTAGCATTTTAGTGACTTGATGTAGGTGAGTGAGGGCATTCTGTGGCAAAAGAAGAATTTAAACCCTGTTTCCCTGTGCTGTTGAAATGTGTGATGTAGCCACCACACCATCCTTGCTAGGAAAGTTGCCATTTATTTCTGTTCCTCCATGTTGTGCATCTCCATATAGAGCTGGCTGTGGGAATGAGAAGCAGCTTGCACTGTGGTGAGAGAGGATTAGGATAATATTCTTTTTAATGGCTGACCTTTTATCCCTTTCAGAATGTTTTTAGAAGCTGGGAAACACGTCCTTGTGGAGTACCCCATGGCTTTGTCTGCTAAGGCAGCCCATGAGCTCTGGGAGATGGCTGAGCAGAAAGGTAACACATTTTGTTCCCAAGAGTGTAAACAGTATTATCTGTTGGGTAGCACCAAAGATACCAAACTCAAAGGCAAGTCTCCAGCCTACTATTAGTCATCACATGCAAGGGAGTGTGACTGTCTCAGAGATGTGCCAAGCTAGGATTTAAGACCTGTGCCAATAGGGAAACAAACACACAAATGTCAATGCTAAAAGTAAGGTATATTTGCCCTCAGAAAAACTCTAGCCTCCATTGTGACACTTAGAATGCAGTTAAAGAGGAAAACTTCTGTCACAGTGATAGAAAAGCAGTTGATGAGTGCAGCTATTGGGCTTGTGCGAGTCCATGTCCTCTCCTTGGAAATGAAACAGCTCTCCTAGCTTCTAGCATTTGTGATGTGCTGGCCACACACAACTGCTCATGCTGTTGTAGGGCTGTCTGAAAGAGAGCTTGTCTCCAAGCAAAATCTCTTTATTTCTGGAAAGTGTGTGGTCCCATCCCAGTGGTGCAAAGGGTCAGAAGCTGGCAGTTCATTTGGGGCCAGTGGGGGTGAATGGGGTTCAAGGGAAAGAGCAGTGCTGGACAGGAGCACAGTGCAAATCATTTGGACAAGCTGCACTTTTTATACCACTGCTTCTTGAAAATCTCCTTTGTGACTTTTGTCCTGAAACACTGGAGGTGTAGGATTTCTCCTGTGCTCTTTCCCTGTACCGACACCAGTTACTGCCTTGTTGCTCACCAAATAGTTTCCCACTGAGCAAAATTTATGCCTCTTTTCTCAAAGCAGCAGCAGTTACTGTCAGCAGCCTACACTGACTCTCCTGGAAATCTTCCAGAAAAACACATACTGAATGAGGGACACATTCAACTTGTATTGGATAACCTCTATTTCAAAGTAGCCCAATTAATTGCAATGCAGGGAGGTGCTCCTTAACATATTGTTCCAATCTGGGTCTGAGTATTATACTATTTTTTCCCCTTCCTTTTTCTTTCTTACTGCCCTGGGAGGAAAAATGCAGAACAAGGAAATGTGAGGGAAAAGAGGCCAAGAATTAATCCATCCATTACTCTGAAGTCTCATGTTTCAGCCTTATCTGGGTACTGGATTTCATTACAGAGTTTCTGTTAAACATAGCAGCTACTGTTCCTGTAGTCTCTGTATTTGTTGTCTCCTGAAAATCCTTCACCCAGATTGATGCTTCAGCTTCAGGGCCCGTGTTTGATTTTCTTCCTGACACCACTTTGTGAGCCATGCATGAGAGTATTTCTGAATGAGTTGCCACTGGTGGCTAGTGAAGCCTTTACTGTTTAGACATGACTTTGATTCACACAAAAAACTTTTATTTAATCTGTCCTGATTTATGCCTTTTTATTTTCTGGTGGTTTTTGTTTTGTTTGTTTTTGTTTTTCATGGCAGATAAAGTACTCCATGTGGAGCACATTGAACTTCTTACTGAAGAGTACAAGCAGCTGAAAAAAGAGGTGGCTGGGAAAGACCTGGTGAAGGGAACATTGCATTTCACAGGTCAGTAGCTCTGAAGAAATCAAAGTCTATCTGGATTTGTCTGACTGCTCCACAGGGATGCCAGTGCTTCCAGGCTTCATTCAGTCCTTATACACAAGAGTCTGTCTATAAACTGAGTAGAGACACAGGTACTGGTTCTGGATAATTCCCTTGTTGAATACACATACACCCTCCTGTCCTCAACATGTCCCTAAAGGTTTGTTGTATATGTGCTTTGTGCAGCCCTCTCTGCCATAGCTCATCAACTGATCCACTGTTGACCTTGTTTGTTGACTTTCCTACTCGATCCATCCACTCATGATCTTTCTACACCTTGATCTTTAAGCCTCCAACACTGCAGTTTCTTCATCCTTTCCTATGCAGAAGGCATTATTCTTTTTCCTGTTCCTCAAGAGTTTCTATTCCACCAGGTAGTGTCCTCGATGAAAACAAATCAGGATTCCCAGCCTTCAGTGGAATTGCCCGTCTGACTTGGCTGATTGACCTCTTTGGAGACCTCACTGTTACCTCTGCCACCAGAGAGAAGCAGAAGGATAAGAATTATTCCAGAATGACTGTTCACTTTCAAACAGCAAACAAGAAGTGAGTAATGTCAGTGGCAACACATGAGCCGGGCTCCTCATCCTCTGCAGGGCTTCTGTGTGCAGATGTTCTGCATTCTCGCCTCCTCTTGTGGAAACAGAATAGGTGGAGGCTGGCATGAAAGTGTACATGTCTTTTAAAGATGCATTTTATAATATTGAGTTTGATCTCCCTTTTATTATGTGGTGACAATATCCTTCCTATCAAATAGGATGTTTTTAATAGCTTTACTAAAAAGTGGTCTATTATGACTATGAAGTTATGCTATGCCATCAGTATTTCATACTGTCAGTTGAGTACTCAGCTTGGTCCAAAGACTGGTGGAAGCTCTCAGGTTTGGTCATTCTGGACCATCTGTTCGAGTTCACATCCTTTCAAACAGGTTGAAGTTACGTAAAATGTCAGTTTAAACAAGATACAATTTGAGAATTATCTGACATGAAAAGGTAGAGGGAAATTACTCAATGGTGATGGAACTATTTGTTCTGGTTTTTTTTTTTTTTTTTTTGGTTTCATATTATAGTCTCGGGCTTGTTTCTTTTGCTTTTTCGAGTCCATTTTACTCAGAGTTTGAATTAAGGCGCAGGAAACATGAAGGTTTTTCTTCAGTCTTTGATGTTTATTATGTCTTACTTATAACACAGCTACACAGAGACTGCTTTCTAAGTTAACAAGGTGAAAATGGTGCCAGATGTCTGCTTCCAAGGTCACTTATACCCCAAATTGTCCAATTATTAAATGCCAACAAATTTATTTTCACTTATAAACCAGTGATCACTAATTTCTGCCCCGCATTGCAGTATTTTTGACCCAATGGAAAAACACTCAGGTTTGTGAAGAAGAAAGAGGAAAGAAGAAGAGCAAACCCACGCCCAAAAACCTCCATCTTGTTACCTACATATTACTAATATACTACAAACCTAATTTTCCTACATATTCCACCCAGTGATATAACTTTTCTGTTTAATCACACAGCAATACCCTCTGTATTATCCCACAATCCTGGGAGCCTTTCCCAGTGCCTCAGATCAAATGGAGTGTGTTTTTGAGGACTGTTGCTTGTCAGAACTGAAAGACTGAAATTCTCAGGATTCAGGGTTCCAACTGTTGCAGATATGCTAGTAGACCTCTTAAAAAGCCCAAACCTAACCCAGCATTTTAGATTAACGTTTAGTTAAAGTAGTAACCTGAAGGACTAGCTGTTTGGGGAGTGAATAATCAGGGCTCATTTGAACTTTTAACTTCACCACAGGTCTGGTTAAGCATTTCATCAGCCAGTCCTACAAACCCCACTGCAGTTTATCTTGGGATTATCATCTTGTTTTAGCAATCTTCCTCTCTCTTTAAATAAAACAGCATTTCCAACTGCTTTTGAAATGCAGTTGTGAGAGGACAGAACTCTGTATGCAAGCTCTGTTTACCCTCTTAGCAATTTGCTAGTAACATAAGTAGCTGTAAAGATCTAGGTGGGGTGCGATTTTGAACTAATTCCAGCAGATGGAACTAGCGGGTGGTTTAAACATTTCCCTGGCTGTCCTGTCTCCTGGGTAGTCCTTAGCTGCTATGTGTGATATTTGCTGGATACAAATATCTGGATTACTGGTTTTTTTTCCTGCTCCACACCACTAACTGATATCTGCTTCTCTTGGCCACTACTGTTTTTATGGATCAGTGAGTGTTTTCTCACCACGAGTGTTTTAATAACTTTGGAGACAGTCGGTTTTATGGCTCTGGGATAATTTAGGGTGAGTGGAAAATTACATAGCGTTCCTGTGTTGTGTTTGGTGCTGGGGCCATATTTCCTGCTGACCTTCCCCACTGACGTCAGCGGAGTTACTGCAGTAGAGAATTTGGCCCACTCTCTGTCAAGTGAAATTATGGCCCAGCAGTAATGGTGGTGGTGTTACAGATCTAATTTGCCCAACCTTTGTTTTGCTGAAGGATGAGAAAGGTCTGTACCTTTCATGAGAGGTATCCCATCCATTTTGCAAGACATGAATACAGTAACCTTGAGAAATCAGGTTTATTCATCCTATTTTCTGCCTTGGAAAATACAGCAGGTGCAGAATGCAGGAGCCTGTGTTCTGCTTGTTAAGCAGGGATTTGTGCAAAGGGCAGAGTCTGTCTCCGCTGCACAGCCCACCCTGGCTGCTCATCTGGCTCTGGGTGGATTTTGGAGGTGTGTGTTAATGCCTGCACCCAGTTATTTGAGGGATGACCTCTGCCTCTGTTGTGTGTCCAAGACAGCTGAGCTGACAGCCTCTCCGTGATACAACATTGAGCAATCCAGGAAAAGTCAAACCTCTACTGACATCTGGTTTGGGACTGCAGTTCCCGTCCCAGGATTACAGAGCTTGGATTCAGTAAATGTCAGAAATCAATTTTTCGTGCAAGCTGGAGAGATAATGATTTGGTCAGCATCTCTTTTGATGTTAACTAAGGGATAGGGTACAACTGTCTAATTCCCATCCAAGCCAAGGGAGCCTCTCATTGATTTAATGATAAATTAAAAATATTGGCATTTTCAAAGTGTGAAAATGAAAAGGTTTAAAAGATATTGAAGATATTTTCTGAACATATTCTGACAATAAACATTTCAAGTTATGTGTTTATGGAGATCTAAGCTTACAGAGTCTAATAAAATATCTTCAAATTGAACATTCATAGAAAATGATGTATTACATGCTTTCTGCAGAAAGTTGCTGCATAAAATTTTAAGCTGAGTGGACCCAGAACTCTTTCAAGCATGAAACCAGCTTAATTCTTCTGGAGGTGCAAAGTGTGTTTGTTTCATGTTGGTCTATTGAGCTATTGCAGTCCAGCAAAGGCCACTCATTATTCGAGGAAAAAGGGATATCAGAGAAAAGCAAAAAGTCTTTTCTAGTCTCTGAGTAAAATGTAGCTAAGAAAATGCTATCAGTTTAAAATCTGGAAAGACAAAATGGCTATAGAAATTCAGGGTGTTTTCTTCACTGGTGACTGCTGTTTAAAAGTGGTTTGTTAGTGCTTGATTAAATTTTCTTTTTCTTCTTCTTTAACTACCCACCATATGTAATCCAGCTTTATTCAGCTATCAAAAATGTTGGATTTATTGCTTGTCAGTAACACTACTAACACTTCTAAACAGCCTAATGTATCTGTAGCTAGATAATACTTTGATACAAATCATTAATGAAAATGGGTAAATTGTCAATGAAAAAAGCTACAGGCCTTGACAATTTTCTGAAAGAAAATATGAATCTGTTTTTTAAGCTACAAAATTGCTTAAATAATGTGTGGACTTGCAACATACTTATCTTTATAGCAAAACAAGAGGCTTATTTCAGAGTAGAAGTTGTTAATTAAAATGAATACATTTTGCTTACCAATCAAGTGGAATCAACCTCTCTTTGGGAAAATGACTAAAAATCCAGTTGCAGAAGAAGATAAATCTATTAGTAAACCCAACATTTTCCTGCTCGCTGATCTAAATCAGTCATTCTAATCACTTTGATTAAATTCTGCCCACTCTGCATGCTTGTGCTTCTGGTTCAGTGGCTTCCCAAGCTAGAGCAGAAGGCACACACTTGAGCCTGATCACTGGTGTGCATCTGCTCTAGGTCACCCCAGGGAGATGATCCTGCACTGACAGGGCCTGTTTTGGATCATCCTGTGAGCTCCTTGCTATTCCGTGATGGAGATCTTTGCCTGTGCCTGCCCAGTGGTTCCTTCATGCCTGCCTAGCTGAGATAAAGCAGCTTGCACAACAGAGGCCTGAACCTTCTGTGACTGTTCACTATCACAGGAATATAAAACCAGCTCTGTCAAGTCACAGCAAGGCCCAGCTTGCTCAGCAGCCTGCCTCTGACCCAGATCAACAGCCGTAACCTCAGGGAAGGAGGAGGGGAACACGGAAAACACTGAGCAATATGGCCCCCAACACCCTTCTGGCTTGCAGTGACATGAAGCCCTGGGACTTCCTAAAACACATGGTGCCTTTGCATTTATTAGTCCTCTGAGAATTTTTTTGGTGCATTCTTGCAGGCTGTGATTTGGGTATTTTTTCCCCCTCCAGTTGTTTTATTCTGTTCAGTCAGGTTCATCTGGCCGTGCTTAATTTGTAAGGGGGAGTGGTGGGGATGTGGATGTACAGGTGAACAAAGAATAATTGATGTTATGATGTAAATATAGAAACCGAATCCTAGAGCATAAAAGATGAGAGGTGCAGAAACATTAAGCTGAGTGCTCTGCAGAATGTGTTAAGGGCAGATTGACAAGGGCTTTCTTTCCAGATCTAATGATACTGAAGATTTAATGGGCAGTACTTGGAGACAGAATTTATTCTTCTGGGCTATTGATGCCTTTATAATTTGTGAGTGGCAGACTAAAGTGGGCCATAAAGGACTGTGGAGGGGCCATCAATAACCAAGAAAGAAAAATAATGTGCATCCTCTAAACACAGGCAGTAGTGAGTGCTGATGGATGAGCTGCAGAAAGGCAATGGTACAGTTCAGTCAGTTGACAAAAGAGCAGGAAGAGAGGATCATGACTGGGGCTGGTGTTGAGGACTATTCCTCAAAGGCCTTGCAGTGTTGGGTCAAGGAGTCTGTTAAGACCCCTGAAGTGGCACAGCATGTTCCATGGCTCCTTTCCTCTCAACCAAGATGGGAAGTTGGCAAGGAAGGTGTGAACTGTGCAAGTCCATAGCCATTACCACCAAGCTTGGTTTGGACACTGTGCTGTCATGTTGGTGTAAGACAAAACTCTGCTCTGATTAAGAAAGACCTGCCTGAGAGTCTGTGTTGGTGTAATATTTAGGATCAGCTCAGTGCTCCCAGTGATGAGAATGAAACATTTTAAAAGTTCAGAGAGAATGGACATTTGTGTCTGTGTCAGTGAACTTGTGCAGCTCATCCCAAAGGGGTGGGGTTCAGCTCACACACTAGCACCTGGGTCATCATTAGGTACCTGCATGACTTAAAGTTATTCTTGCTGGAGGAATGACTAGACATTGAGGACCTTTTGAGTTCAGCTGTGACTGAATTATGTACAAAATTTTTGGACATTTAACTGCATTTTTCATCCAAGTCCACAAACAAACAGCCCACAAACTTCCCTCTTCCCTATGACATGGCTTGATGTTGCTTTGTTCGTTGTTTGGAGAGAGCTTAGATGGTGTGCTGAAAGTCATGGCATGCAGCAGTGGCAGAGGTATGACTATTCCCTGCTGTTGAGCTCTGTAACCACAAGGCCTGTTGGTCAGGACACATTGCCTAAGTATGCAATGACTGATATTCAAAAACAGTGCATTTATTAGAGTATTTTCTGTAAATGCTGAGAAAAAAACCCAAACAAATTAGAATTGTTGATTCAATTTCTTAATTAATACTTTTTCTCTGCTCCTTCACGCTAGACCCTTGACTTGGATTGAAGAAAGAGGACCAGGGATGAGACGTGAAAAGAAAATCAACTTCTGTTTCACAAGTGGTTGCCTGGAGAACTTGCCTGAAGCCCCAAGGTCTTCCGTGGGCCTTTTCATGCAGGATCAGAACCTCTTTGCCAAGAAACTGCTGGGCCAGGTCTCCAAGGAGGAGCTGGCTGCTGAGAAATGGAGAATTTTGCGGTGTCTTGACCTTGCTGAGGTGATCCAACAGTACTGCGAAGAGCCAGAGAAAATCTATTCCTGAGACTGCTCTTAGGGAAGGAAGAACATGGCAGATGGAAAAGCTGTAGGGCTAGAACTCACTGTTGCCATCAAGCAGTTGCTATTTCTGTTTCATGACCTTCTTTTTGAGTATTTGTGATTCCTGGGCTCTCCAGGTGGTCTGGAGAGTCTGGGCTATACCCCGTGCCTTCTGGTTTGCCCCAGACCAAAGCAATTCCCCTGCTCTGATGCATCTCTGTCCTTTCAGGTAGTTGGGAACCTAGCAATGACAAGCTTTGCTGGGATTCAGCTGGAAATGTCCCTGAGAGTAGATCCTGCAGGACTGTAAATACTATATATAATTCTCTCTGCCAGGGTCTGTCCCCCCATTCCAGATATGTCTGGAAATGAATGTGTCTCAACAGTTTTCATGTACTATGTTCTAGAAAGAAGTATTAGCTAGAAAGATGTTCCAGTTCAGTTTTCCACCTCTTTACTTGAAATACAAAACTTGTGCCACCTCAGTCCTGACCTTTTCTTCCAGTTGCCCTGAATTGTTCTGTGTGTTTGCTCTAATTAACAATTTTGCCTCTTGGGGGTGGGGGGGGTTGTGTGTTTTTGGGGTTTTTTTGGGGATGGCTGATTTTCACACTGGAGGTCAACTACCTTCAAATAGAACCTGTATTGGTATCAAACCAGAACAGAAGAAAAGTCTTGTCTCTTGATAGATGCCATGTTGATTTCATTCAGTTTCTCTGGTGCCCTGGGCCAACGTAGAAATCTTTTCCCATCAGAGATTAGGAACATGCGTTGAACTAATGCATTGGCTGCCTGCTTTCCTACTTTCTACTGAATCGAAGTATGTTTCTTTTTGAAATGGAAGCAGCATATTATTCTCCTTCATTTGTGTTCTAATTCAGTGTGGGAGTGGATCATAGCAAAAAATAATAAATATCTTGCATTTAAGAAAAGAAAATCACTAATGTACTCCTAGAAACAGAGAAATTCATTAGGAATAGTGATAAGTTTACCACAGTATTGTAGAAAATGGAGCAATTTGAAAATATATCCATGTGATTATGTCATGGTTCAACCCCAGCTGGCAATTAAGCATCAGACAGCTGCTTGCTTATTGTACCTCAGTGGGCTGAGGGAGAGGATCAGAAAGGTAAGAGTGAGGGAAAAAAGGTGTGTTGAGATAATGACAGTTAACCAGTTACCAGTTTAACAAAAGCTGCACGTGCAAGCAAAGCAGAACAGGGAATTCATTCACTTCTTCCCGTGGGCAGGCAAGTGTTCAGCCACTCCCAGGAAATCAGGGCTCCATCACACACAGTGGTGACTTGGGGAAACAAGCACCAGCACTCTGTGTCCCTCCCTTCATTCTCCTTTCCCAGCTTTATATGCTGTATGGTATGAAATACTGCTTTGTGGTCAGCTGTCCTGGCTGTGTCCTCTCCCAAATTCTTGTGTGCCCCCAGCCTATTCACTGGTGGGATGGGTTGAGAAGCAGGAAAGGCCTTGAGGCTGTGCAAACACCACTTAGCAATAACTAAAACATCCCTGTGTTATCAACACCGTTTCCAGCAAAATCCAAAACACAGCTCCATATTAGCTGCTCTGAATCAAATTAACTCTACCCCAGCCAAAACCAGCCCAGGGAATAGCATATGGCACTTTTGGGAATGGGTCTTTAGCATTTTTACTGTAGTCACAGGATCACATATGAAAACATTATCACTTCCCTAAAGAAGCATTTTAGTGTTAGAAGCCTAAGCAATGCACAACAATATTAACAATTCCTCTGGCTGTCTTTTACTTTCTAATTACTGCATCTGTTGGTGCTATATTCATATAGCAGCAAACTTCAGTCTGGGCAATTGTTCTATCAAACCAAAACAATCTTTTTTTTCTCTGCTTTATCATTTGGGCAACTTTTTAATAAGGGAGTGTGAATGTTTACATAATTATAGCCAGTCAGTATTGACAGTTAAAAGTCTTCCTTTGGAATTCAGAAGTTGGATACAATTGAGTTTGTTGGAAACAAGAAAGGATATTCTGTACAATCTTCTCCCAAATCAGTCAGATGTTAGCAGTGACTGGTGCTTGATGTGTGAATGAATTCTGCATGTGACCTTTGTTTAAATCTACCCTATCTGTTAAAATCAGTGAAAATTCTCCTATTGCTTCAGTGGGTTGAGACCCCTGTGCGTTAGCAGCAGATTTGTGCAGGCAGATCCTGTGCTTCCCCACCCAAATGGACACCTTACTGAGCATTCACAGGGACTTCTGTGCTATTGTGGTAGACATGGCATGGGCAGATCTCATGCTGTATGAGGGGCAAAAGTGGATTTTTGGCAAAACACAAACAGTCCATCTGGCATTAGAATGAATTAGAATCTTCTGTGTATGTCTGCTCTGTATGACAGCCAGTGAAAAGTCCTGTTCCTTGACAAACTCCTCATCTGTGAATATGGAGTGAATGCCACTTGTTTACATGCTAACTCAAAATGGGTAGCTAGGGAGGGAGAGAAAAGGGAAAGGAGATTCACGCATCTCTAGGCATCAAAATCAGTCAGTACATCTCCCTGGGCATGCTCTGCAATTGTTGGTGAGAGCAGTATTTCCCTAGGAAACAGGGAATAAATTCATGGGAGCTGTGTAGAGCAGCAGTATAATATTGTGCAGTGAATTATTCTCTGGAGAAGCTTGTTTCTATAGGGAGCACCTGGGGAAATTAGCTGGTTAATTTGAGCTAGGGAAGGCAGGTGCCTAGAGCTCAAATATCCCACGCTCCTTCCTTCCCCTCCCATTCCTTCCAGCTAACCTGCTTACCTGCTGCTTTCTGTCCTGATCCTGGGAGTCTGCATCATTTAAGTGGCTTTTCCTTCTGCCCTGTGAATTTGCCAAGGTACAGTGATGGTTTGTATATGGGAACTACTGGATGTCCAGTTCCAAATGTCTGTATTGTTTAACCAGATGTCAAACTCACCAATAAAATACTGGAACTTTTAATCATTCTTTTCTGTTCCCTTTGTCCTTCATTAGCCATTCCTGCCCTTTCTGTGCCATCTGACACTTACCCAAGAACACTGGCAAGTCTAAATCTTGCTGTACACTTCCAGTTTCCCATTCACAACAACCTGGTGTCTTTGAGGAGCCTTAAGGAATGTGCTAGGTAGAATCTAAAACAACTATTGGAAGTGGGTTTTCTTGGGGTTTTAATAAACTGCTTTGTCTTAGCAGAAATAACAAGAGTTTTTTGGTTCAGTGTAGCCTGAACTCAGGCAGTTTCAGTGATTCAGAGGTATGGAAAGACAAGTACAGGGTGTGACATGAGCAGGTTAATATATTGCTTTCTTGAGATGTGGCTGCTTTTCTACTCATTCTGCTGGAAATCACCCTACTCCTGTGGAACACTCTGGGAAGTCCATTGCAGGAACCTTATGAACTACCTGGTGCTATGAGTTTTCCTGGAAAGTGCTATGATACACAATGCTCCTGTGTAAAGGGGAGATGTTCCTTTCCTGACAGAGGCTGGAGATTGAGAAGTGTGGAGTCACTAACTGCAGCAAGCTAGCTGAAACCTGGAAGAAGTGTTTTGACCCAAAGCCTTTCTCAGAGGGCTAGAGATCATGGGAATGGAAAATTTCCAAAAAGCAAAGAAACTAGATATTGGTAGGAGGAGCTGGAAAGCTGTGTGAGAAGCTCTGGCTGAGATGGAGAGATGGGTATCATTCCGGGATCAACCTGAGAGCTTGTTCTGTGGGCCCTGGGAACAGGGTCTGATTTACCTGTGTGGTTACTTAGGGTTATCAGGAACAGTATGGGAATGTGAGAGGTGGGATGAGGGGGAAGGCAAAGAGGACTGGGGGACAGACACCACAGGAGCTGCTTTAGCTGGCATTATTTATGAGGAGGATGTCATTGGAACCCACCCCTGAGCAGATCAGAGAGACAAGGAAGGGGGAAGGCAAGGGCTGGCAGCTTGAGGCTGCTTTTCAAATAGTCCTACTGCATCAAAAGCAGCTTTTTAAAACAAATAGTATGGATGGCATCTGAGCAAAACTGCAGGGCTGAGTTGGGATTGCAGGTCCTCCAGCAGTTTGTAGAGGGGTCATGGTGGTAAAGATTGAACTGTACATCTGTTTTTAGGTGTCACTCAAGATGTTTGAGTCCTTCAGGTCGGCAGCGTGACCCAGCCTCAGACACCCTCACAGTTTGCTGGTGAGTGATGCGCCAAAGGGAGACTGGCAGCACTGGGTGCTGATGTAATTCATGCAGTAGCACTTACTGCTCCCCAAGGCATGTGATGTGCTCTGTGCAATGTCAATAAAGCACAACACCAGGAAGCTAAGGATCTCCAGTAAAATAACTCCAGGTTTTTGACAGAGATAGGGAGATATTTGGTTAGCCTTAAATGCTCTAAGCTGGTATTTGTAGAAGCTGAATTAAACAAGGATACAGAACTCTGTTGAGAAACCTGTTAGAATTTTTGTTTGAAGAAGGGATGTAGCAGAGGTATCATCAGTAGGAGACTTCATCCCTAATCCAGAAGAACCAAGCCCTGAAAAGTGAAGACAGAAGATGTCCATGCAGTACAATATGCTTCAATACAAAACACTGGAGCCAGCTCTGGCTGAGCTACCTCTGTTACCACAAGGGCTGGCTTGCAATGTAATTTTGTCTGACCAGATGTGCACAGCTTCTCAGCAGAGCTGGGTGGTCTGTGTGGAGCACTGGGCTAACTCATCAGACCATGTAAACACACCCACAGCTCAGCCTGAAGCTCCCCTTTTGTTCCTGGCCTTCCCAGCACCAGCAGTAACTTCCTCCAGTTTGCATTTAACTTTTGGGCTGCAAAGGGAACTGAAACAGCTTTCAGCCTGTGCTTTCTGCTCTCTTGCTGACCCATCCTGGTTAAAACAGACAGCTTCTTTCTCACCCTTGAACAAGACATAAGTGACAGGGCTGCTGCATGCTGATAGCAACGAAGCTGCAGGGATCATCATGGAATCACAAGCTACAGAGACCCAGGTTTAGTGCTTGTCTTCCACATCTTAGCAATAAACACCTTATTGGAGCCCAGCTGCATGCAGGTCAATTTCAAGCTAATAATTAAGTAAAATGACCATCGTCAGAAGCTCTGAATAGTAGCCTGCAGATATGCATGCTAGCACTTATAAAAATAAATGTGTCCTGGTCTAATAAAAATCACTTAGTCTGAGTTACTACTTCAAAAAACTTCTCTAAAACTTCTTACTCAGGGAATCTTAGATCATGTTGTGTGAGCTGACTTTCTAATTTATCTGCTGCTGCTGCTGTTACAACCTGCTTACTAGAATTCTCATTTACCACACCTGGTGTATTATGCCATGCTGCCTGACTCCAGTGAGTCATCCCTTTCCCTGATAAAAGTCAACTTACAAAGAATCCAGTAACATGTCTCTAAAACAGCTCAATTACCTCCAGGTAGTGAATAACTAATACACAAATTAGGGCTTTCTTGTGTTTTGCATGGGTGTTGTTCAAGCAACAGATAAGTAAAAATAATTTTAAAATGTTAGGTTAATTATTAGCAGAAAGTCAAGACAAGCTCGACAGATTTTTAATAATAATAATAATAACAACAACAACAATAATAATAATAACAACAACAACAAGAATAATGTTGTCTGAAACAATGTCCCTTTGTGAATATTCTGGTTTTTGCGAGTTTTAAAACACACTAGAAACAGACAGGATAAAGCTCTGTATTAGTACAAAGCAGTGAGTGAACCATTATTTTTTCTTACATAATGCAAATGTTGTCTGGAATTCAAATATAGTTCTAATTAAAATAATCTCTTCCAATGATTTGGGAAGCAGCACTCTGGCAGCATTTGGGTTTTTTATTTGATGCCAGGATTTATCGCTGGTGCCCCAGTCTGAACATGTAGCAGCACCTTCCTTCTGTGTGACTCTTCAAGGAGCTGTTTGTATCTGTTGTCTCTCTCTTCCTCTCACCTACATCAAGGGCTCCTCCACCTTTTAGAAACTGTACAATTCCCATGTAAGTTGTCATCTCCTTTATTCTGGCCCTTATTATGAGCAGTACTTGTAGATAACATGGCTTTGCCAAGACTTGGTGAGTTTTTAAATTAATCAGTATGCCTTTTCGCAGTTTCCTCTGATGTGAGTTTTCATTTTATGAATTCCACCACTGGTGGATTTGTTATTGAGTTCAATCATTTTAAGCGTTTTCTTTCTAGTACTGAAGCAGAATACACATTTATTATGGAAAAGGTCTGGATGCTGACATGATCCTATCACTGACTGTACCTGCATTTTAATATTGTATTTTTGCATATGAGGACTGTTTTAATTCCTAATGTTGTTCACATAAACAACATGGGATGTGTTTAGACTTGTACTTTTACTATGCTGAAAACTATTCATCTCCAGACTTTAAATGTTACAGAAATTTCTTTAGGAGCTGTTAAGATGGAGAGTTACAATTGCCTTATCACCATTTTATTTTATCTTGACCTATGGTAAAATTCAAATTATCTGTATTCCTGTTTCTACCTGTATGGCTTGATCTTTTCTGCTAGTCCAGCTGCATTGAACTCAGGCAGGATGGGTTTATATGTGGGTCTTTGTGCACACCTTGCCTCTCACCAGGCATGCTTTTTGCTTTGCACAGTGCAATCCACCTCTGCAGGTCTCCAGCGTTTGCTTCTCTTGTAATGGGATGTCCTGCTGTTGTACCCTCACCTCTCTGGGCTCAGGAGACTGTTGCTCATATCTGCTTTATTACAGATACCTGTTTTATTGCATGACCATGTAGGTCATAACTGCACACCAGAGCACTCCTGTGTGCTGTTTATATCTTGTTTTTTCCTGTGTTAAATTATCAGCCATTAGAGCTTTCTCTACTTTTGCTTTTGAGCTTGATTTTATTAGGAGCTCATCTTTCAGTCTGTCATCCCAGCCTGCCAAGGCACAGTCATTGTCAGCTGTAGCCAGGTTACACACTCATGAATCATTTTGGAATGTCCTTGGTTTCACTCATCAGAGAAACTCTTTGCATGGAGGTGTTTTTCACTGGAAAATAATGAGGGTTTGTGTAGCTCAAACAGTGGACCCAATTTTCTATTCTACGCCCTATTTTTGTTGCTTCCAAATCCCTTCACAGGCACAATGCTCTCAGAAATTCAGCCTTGTGCATGGCAGAGTGTAGCTGTGATGTTTTAGAGTCCAATTTGGCACACATTTATCTGGGCAGAACCACCAAGCACCCTCTGCTTGTCTCTGCCCAGCTGCGTCTGTGCTACTGTGGCGCTTCCATCTTCTGCTTTACCTGTTGAGTTTCCTCCAGATGTGCTGCACTGCTGCCATTGCTGCAGCCCCTTTTCCAGTGTTTTAAGGTGTGGCCCCGAGGTGATTAGTAAGAGGGTCAACAGAGGGCTGTAAGGAAAGGAACAGGCAGCAGCAATTCTCCACCCAAAATCTGGCCAGCAGTGGGAGGGATGGAGTCTGTCGTGGAGGGAGGAGGGACAAGGCTGAGCAGTCACTCTCAGTCACCTCTTCACCAGCACCCCCACAACAAGGTAGAAAGGTGGGCTCAGTGATGCAGCCTCCCACCCCAAGCTCTCAATCTTGTCCTTTATGTCCCACCAGAAGTGGTTTCAAAGGGGCCAAGTGCCCACGAAGGTGGCTGATGCCAGACACAAAGGAAACCTGGTAGAGGAAGGTTCCCTTTGTCTCTTACCTCATACACACCTTCCTTAAATATACCTTGCTTTCTTTTGAATTGTAGCCAAGAGCCACATCCCTTTCAGCAGCTACTTCAAGGTGCTCCTCCTTGCCAGCCACAGCACCATCTGGCTTTGGGGAAGGAGGTGAGAGGGGAGAGCAGCACAAAGTGAGGTCTAGCACCACCCCCACCTTTTGATGCTCTGAGTGGGAGTTGTGCCTCACTGTGAGAGCCAGGAGAGTGATGATGCAAACCCACCCAGGAGCAGGGTTTCACCTGGACACTGTGCTCTTTTTCTGCCTGCTAAGTTCCCATTGTGTGATCTGCAGTAGTAAGGTCTCGTCCCCTGACTTTGGAAATCCTGGAGAGGAGAACATAGAAATTTCCATGTGGAGTGGAGCTCTGGACCCAGTATAGGATTGGGCTGGTCATGGTCAGTTTGGCTTCTTCTTATCACCCTTTGAGCAGCAGGATTTGTACCTTCTCTTTCTCACAGTTCTGCTGAAGTCACCTTCTGAAGGAAGCAGTGATGCCTTGGCTGGCTGCATGGCTCTGGGCAGCCCTGTTGCTGCATCAGGAAAGTCCTGCATTCTAACAGCTTCCCTGGGGAAGCATCTGGTTTTTGCAAGTAAAACTGGAATTAGAACTTGATCTGTACCATCACAAATACAACAAAGTAGTGAATGTAAACCTCACTATTTTCTTACTCCATGGTATGCAGACCTTTCTCCTCTCTTCACGAGTAGTTTGTACAGGTCAGCCCCAGTACAAAGGTGAAACCAGTGGTTCTGGACAGTGATGAATGCTACAAGACAGATGTATGTGAAAAGGATAAAAAAGGGAAAATGAAATTATTCCAATAAAGAAAGGGTAGGGGAATTTTTACCTCTACTCTTAGTCACATCAGTAAGATACTCTGCAAGGTTGATCTATCCTCCGCACATGCAGCTGAAAGGATTTTTTTCTGCATTGATATTCTGTTTGCAACAGCTTACAATAAGATGTCACTCGCAATGCTCTGGTCACTGAGTATGTCCAGACTTGTTTATTAGGCAGAAAACTGCAGTAAATCATAGTCAGGTAGCTATTACTGGCAGTGTAATGTCTTGCTATTAATGCAGCTCTGATCTTTTGGAAATTCAGGACACAAACTAAGATACATCAACAAGTCAGACTCAATCCTGTGAACATATCCAACTGATTCTTAATGCATTAAATAATCACAGTTTAATCTCCCTGTCTGATTTTGGCTATTCATGTCAGGGAACAGATTTGTTTTAAACGATGTCTTGCAGCTATTTTCTTCTTGACTGTTCAGTTTATTCAGACTAAAGCAAACAGTTTTCACATAGTGAATGCCTCACACAGTAATCCTTACCCGTGCAAAGAGAATACAAAGGGTAACAACATCAAGATGTACTACATCTCACTGACTTTCTTCAAAATGCAAAACAACAGAGAGCCTCTTGGGTCAGCACTTGTCTATTTGAGCTGATTTTAAGACCCTCTCAGAGAAGCTGTGCCATTAACGTGTCACAGGAAAAAAGCAAAGCAAAGCTGGAGGGACATCTGTTGATGGGAGGTTGCAAGGAAATTGGTTGCAGCAGCATCAAGGAGTGGGATTTATTCATGGGAGGTGTTCACTGGTAGCATGTGAATGCAGAAATAGAGCCATGCCATTTGTCTGGCTGTCACAGAATAAACACACAGCAAATAAAGGGCAACCTGAGCATGTCTGGGGCAGAGCTGGCAAGAAGGTAATTCAATTTCATGGTGCCAGAACTGATTTTTTTCCAGACTGAGAGAAAGCAGAATTTCTGACCAACTTTTGTGGATGTGGAAAGAGAGTTTGAATAGTGATTGAGATCTCTAAACTGCAAAGTAATACTTTGCCTCATTTACAACAGATCTGGGTCTTTTTTCTTCTTTTCCTCAGGTCACTGTGAGGCAGACAAATATCTCACAGGACAGGGTTTTTGCCTTTCAGTGTAGACTTTATGACTGTCAAAAAATATTTTTATTAAATGAAACAGAAAATAGGAAAAAAGCTCCATCTGGAAATTGAAAAGTGCATTTCCAGGATTGAGCAACACCATGTGAGATGCCATTTTTTCAAGCCAGCTCACTGTATGACTTTCAGGGGGGTAGACAAAATTGGTTAAATTAGTTAAGTCAGATTTTGAATTGAAAAAAAACCAAACATAATAAAAACTTAGAATTTAAATCTAGTTAAAATTGCATTTGAAATTAAAATGCAATGCCTGTTGTTATTATGTAAGTAAAATAAAATCATGTGATAAAATCAACAAAAAACCAATGCATATTTTCTACCTAAGTTTAAAATAAAGTTGCTGAAACTAGGGAAAGCTCTTGGTAAAATGACTAGGGCCAGAATTTTCTGAATTAGTAAAATAGATTTCTACAGCCCTAACTTCTCACAGAATACTTTTTTCATTTTAGCTGCCTCCAAAGAACGATGAAGCTACAACAAATGAAAAGGCTGGAAGTTTAAAAAGCAGAAATAATTGCTTGGTTCTGTGGGCCTGTGCTTACAAACAAGGATGGAGGTCTATCTTAGCATTTTAAAGTCTTCTGGGCCAAACTCCAGATTATACTTCCATTGCTATAAACCATTTTAAAATACCGCACATTTTAAGGGTAAATTCACTATTTTTCTTCTCTGTTCAGGACATTCAACAGAGTTTTAGATAACTGCTCTTATAAATTGGAATAGCCCACATGCCACCCAAAGCAAATCACAAGTGAAGTATTAATAGCTCAGTAAATAAGAAATGCCAATTTTCTAAAATAATAAAATGCTATCAATAGGAATCTGAGCATATACACTGTAGGTACATGAACATTCCTTGTATTCTATTTTCCAGAATAACAGACATTAAGTAAAAGTGAAGTGTAAGTTTTACACAGAAGTTATTGGAGTTCTTGTCAGTGGTTCTTCATTGATGCAGTTCAATTATGATTTCAAAAGTAGGTGCAAAGTACATATTCAACAAGTTTAAAACCTGCTATTTACATTGAGGTGATTTGCCTTACTGAATTAAATCGAATTTTTCAGAGTTTTAAATTACTTTGATATCAATATATGATTTATTTTTAACTTGATCAATATATATATAGAATAGACAATCATTTAAGTTCCTTTACACCTCAAACCACTCTCTGATAGCAGCCTATCATGTGTCCAGTATCTAACTGAAATTTGTTGGTTTCCAGCTATGCAAAGAGATGGAAAATTCTTCAGAAGAGTCACCTCAGTGATAGCCCAAATTCCAAAGTTTGGCCCCATCATATTTTGTCCTGTGTCCCTGAATCCCAAAATGAGATTCTGGGGTCTTGGGATATTTCCACTGCTTCTAGAGAAGCTGTAGAGCTTTCAGAGATGTTCACACAGCCAACCCATGGAAATACTTGTCTGGAGAAGATGAATGTGTCCTGCATGGCATGAAAGAAGAGCACCATCCCAGATGGAACATAACTGTGGTCTGTTCCCTCTTAACCACAACTGACAATTACTTCAAGGTTCTTTCAGCCCCATAAGGAAGTCATCTTGATGGAACCAGAACCAGGACATGACAATTAACCTGGCCCTGGTGAGGACCTGAGTGTGGAGCTGTGTCCAATCCTGGCCTCGTTATCAGGACAGACACAGGAAATTCTGTCCATGCTGGTGTCACAGGTAGAAAAGAGCAAAGGCTGAATGCTTGAATTTTGTTGTTGTTTATTTATCTTACCTGCATTACAGCAACCTAAAAACTACAAAGTGAAAGTGCAGGAGAAGAGAGTAGAATCAGAAGAATGGCTCCTCATCCTCCAAACCCTTTTTATACTGAAACTAACATAACTTATTGTTTATAGATTTGAACCAATGTCCATGTAACAAATCTATTCGTAACGCCAGAAATGCTGTAAAATTTGTCCTTTTTCAGTAGAACATGGACTCATGGGAAGAAGAAACAAAGAGGAATTTTAGCTGCGTCACTCCATTTTGAATTCTATCTCTTATCATCTTACTATAAAGACAATCCCAAAAACCTTCACCTTTTCACCCTGTTTTTCACTGTTTCTATGTCCCAACTCAGACTTCAGTACATTGTAACATTTCCAGAAGTGTTGGGAGCTTATAGCAGGGCTGTGAATCATAATGAGAACTGTACAGGGGGGTACGAATCCTTCCTGAGGGCTTTACAGCTGACTCAGGGTCAGGTTTTACAGATGGCTCAGGCCTAGGTGCGGCAGGTGATTGGGGATCAGGTTGAGAGCAGCTCATTTACTGACCTTCAATATTTGGCCTTATGTCAGGGATATAAGGCAAACAAATATTCTCCACTTCCCAGCCTCCAACAGAGCTGGACAGTGAGGTGTTTACATGGCTGGCTTTGACCACAGTCGTGGTCTGGGTTTATGCAGTGAGAAAATGTGGAGAGTAAGTGAATGGTTTAATTTTGTAGACTGGGAAACTGCAGTTATTATTCTTTTTTGAAGGTGTTGCTGTTCTTGAAGTATGACAACTTTCTTGTTGCTCACCTGAGGCAGGAGAGGAGGAGCCAAGCAGTGAGTGTGGCCAGGATATGGGGAAGGCGTGGGCTCTTAAGAGGCTTCACAGCCTCCTTCTGGCTCTGATGGTAATGAAGAGAAATTGGAGCTAGAATTTGGCAGAGGGAAGGGATGTAAAAATTGTTCCTGCCTTTGTTACCCAGGCCAAGTAGAAGTGGAAAGCAGGGGGACCATTCCTCTTGTTTTGGAAATTGGCAGTATGTGCTTTTAAATATATGTGTGACCTATGTATTCATTCATGACTAAAGATATGTCTCCTCTTAATCACACATTTACATTCTGCAAAGTGACTGTGGCATCAAGGATTTCCAACTTTCCTGTCCTTCTGTTTCTCTGAGATCCAGCTGACTTGTTTCATTCAGACTTCTGCCTCTTTTCACCCAACCCACCAGGTGCTTCCCCCTGGCCTGTCACTGCTTGACATCAGCCCACGGGTTGTGTCCAGCTGTGCCCCCGCCTGTGGCCAGCATGGGCCAGAGACCCCTTTCCATCCAAACACCAGCAGAGGGCTTGGGAGAGAAAGGAGAGGTTTGCCAGCTCTTCAGCGAGCCAGGTTGAGCCCAGGACACATTTGGGTGCTCTCCTCTGAACACTTGTTCAGTGAAGGAGCATTTCTTGTGCCAAAGCTGCACCGAAGGGAAGGGCAGAAAACCACCCAGTGCAGAAAGCAAATCCTCTGGGACCTGGGAGAAAAAAACCTTCCTCTGCAGACTGGGGCTGGCTGGAGCTATGCAATACCTTCCCAATGGCTTATAAGGAGATGTGTTAGGTGTAGGAGTGGTGCTGCCTTACCTGTGGTTCCTCATACTTGTGGTTTTGTGTTAGGTTAAGTAAAGAAGCCTCAGCTGTAATTAATATATGCGGAAGGAGTCCCTAGTTTTGAAGCAAGACTCAGTGCAGGGGCTCACATTAGGATCTTCAGGATATTCATTCATGAGCACCGTTTTCCTCAGCAGTGGAGGTAAAAGGACAGGAAACCTGAAGAATCACCTAAATGCTATAAACTCCCTATGCAGCTGTGGCACTCAGGTGGATTTCTGTGAAAAAGTTGTTTTTAAAAATGGAAGTCCAAAAAGATGTTAATTTTTTTTCCTAAATGTCAAGGTTGTTTTGTTTAAATCAAGCATATGTAACCTTAAAACAAACAAAAAACCAAAGGAGAATTAGCATTTATAATATCACTTGAAATACAAATCTGCCATCACTGCATGAATGCAGCAGTTCACTGTGTTTTATAAGAAGGTTCAGCCACAACAAGGATTAATTTGATTATCCTTATTTATTAATGCTTATTTTCTTATACAGAAGCGAGGGAGGAGGAAGGGGCAGAATGGATGCTCCTTCTTCATGTGGGAAAAAGGACATCTGAAAATTAGCTTTGTTTCCAAGCTGGGAGCTGACTCTTCTCCCCAGGGAGGTATTCCTCCATCTGCATTGCTACTCTGAATCAGCAGAGCTTCACAGAAACTGGAAGAGCATGTGGCTGGGGAGAGATTAGAAAAGCAAGAAGCAACTTGATGGTGCCTTAGGGACGATGCAATCTCCAGCAGCAGAGACCAGAAGGGAACTGATTTCCCCTTGAAGCATGGTTTTTGTGACTGTTATCACCTCCATGCCACTAGAAATCATTATCAAGAAGAGCACTGTCCAAAGCTAGGTAAACCTGGATGGTGATAAGTTACTTTTCTTGGGAGAAGAGATGTGTCCAATGTTACTAAATCCTCTTCACCTCCTGAGCTGTACTGTTTTGGCTTTAGGCAATGTCAGGATTTAGGTATGGCAGCCCTGTTTCCTGCCCACTGACTTAATTTGAGTTTACTCTATCAGCCTTTACTGGGAATGCAGCCCACAGACTGAACTTCCACCCTCAGAGACACAGTCATGCTCCACCTTGACCCTGACTGGCTGTAAAGGTGACATCTCAAAGCTCTGTGCAAAATAAGAACATCATGGATTGGCAAACTCAATTTGTTGCACTTGTCACATGGAAAGAAAGTTTTTCTTGCAGTCCAGCACACCTCCCCTGCAGTGTTGAAGTCTGAAATTATTGATGCTATTTCAAGTTATATGCAAATCCAGAAATCATCCTGAGTTTTGTATAGTAATTGCTACCATTAAGTGCTGTGGCACCAGATTCTGCTCCCTTGCTTCAAACAAGTAATACCTGTATCTTTTACACACACAGAGCACAACTGGATTAAACCTCTCTGTTGAATGGAAACAACCTAGGAGTGCTAGTAGAACAGAGTAATCTGGTTTAATCCACTGATTTTTACCAGATTTCTTTTAAACTTGTGAATCCAGTTTCTTTTGAATATAGATGGTGTGTCCTCCAAATGTCCTTCATATCTTAAACTGGCACACTGCCTCCTCTTGCTGGTGCCTTTTGCTTGTTTGTCTTACAATAAAATTCAGTCTGTTTACTCATTTTGTGCAAGATCCTTTGTAATTTCTGTAGCAATATGTAAGTTCAAGTTGGATTGACTTTTAGTATCCCACTTAGTGTTGTTTATTGAAGTACAAAGTTTACTGTTTGCTGGAGGGACTTGGAGATGAAACAAAACACATGAAACATTCAGTGCTGTTAGAACATATGGGGTTTCTAAATCAAAAGGAAAAGAGCTGCAAAATGCTGTATTAGCTGATATTGCCATCAGAATACCTTCTTCTGCTGTTGGTTGTGTCCTGCTGCTTGCTGTTGGTGTCAGTAGAGCAAATCCCCTGGCATGGTCACTTGTTTGTTAAATGAGCTGTCCAAGAATGGGCAGGGATAAATGAGTGTCAGTGGAACAGTGACTCACTTAGCCTTTGAGAAGCTGTTGTCAACATCTTCTTGAGGCTGATGGAGTGGATGCTTCTCAATATGGGCTGCTGAATGTCCTGGCTTGTCTTGCTGCAGCAAAAGGCTTGAAAAGAGATGAGTGTGTAAGGAAAGGGTTCAGTGAACTAAATGAAAGATGAGATTTGTAGATGGATTTAAGGTTTTGACAGAGAGGAAAACATCTGGGAGAAAAGCTGGTGAAAGCAAGCCTTGGAGGAGATCTCAGAGGAGAAAGGAGAATGGGGCCTGTAGAAAGGAGAATCTAGGGCTGGGTTTGGAAGAGGAGAGAGAGCCTGAGAGAGGGAACTTGTGGGCAAGATGTTTGGGCAGAGAGTGTAATATTATGTGGAGAGCAGTGATGAGTGGTGCTCCTCAGGGGCCTGTATTGGCACTGTTTAACACCTTTATCAGCAGTGTGGGCAGTGGGATCAAGTTTGCTGATGACACTGAGCTCTGTGGTGCAGTAGACATGCTGGAGGAAAGGGAGGCCATCCAGAGGGATGCTGGCAGGCTTGAGAGGTGGACTTGTGTGAACCTCATGGAGTACAGCAAGGCCAAATGCCAGCTCCTACACCTGGCTTGGGCAATCCCAAGCACAAACAGGCTGGGCAGAAAATGGATTGAGAGCAGCCCTGGGGAGGAGTTGGGGGTGTTGGTTGATGAGAAGCTTGACATGACCCAGCAGTGTGCATGTGCAGCTCATAAATCCAGTTGTGTCCTGGACTTCATCCAAAGCAGTGTGGCCAGCAGGGACAGGGAGGGGATTTTGTTCCTCTACTCTTGTGAGACCCCACCTTGAATGCTGCATCCAGCTCTGGGGCCCCCAGAACAAGAAGGACATGGGCCTGCTGGAGCACATCCAAAGCAGGGCCACAAAACTCTCAGAGCATTGAAGCATCTCTCCTTTTAAGACAGGCTGAGAGAGCTGAGGTGGTTCAGCCTGGAAAAGAGAAGGCTCCAAGGAGACCTTAGAGCAGCCTGCCTGACCTAAAGGGGGCTACAAGAGAGCTGGTGAGAGAGTTTCTACAAGGGCCTGTAGTGACAGGACAAGGGGAATGGCTTTAGATGAGACACAAGGAATAAATTCTTTACTGTGAGGGTGGTGAGACACTGGAACAGCTTGCAGAGAGAAACTATAGATGCCCAGTCCCTGGAATTGTTCAAGGCCAGGCTGGATGGGTCTTTGAGTAACCTCATCTAATGGAAGATGTCCCTCCCTGTGTCAGGGATTAACACCCCTTCCAACCCAATTTATTCTGTGACTCTATTCAGGAAATAGAAGAAGACAGCAAATAATTTTACAATGGAAAAACTGGAGCTGGAATGATTTGCATAAAAATAGCAATCAGGTAAAAATGGGAAAGAGTGTGTGTTTTGGTGGGGGTTGGGAAAAAACAAATTTGTCATCCTCAAAAGAAGATATTTTTACAGAGAAAGGAAGAGAGAGTCTTGTGGGAAGAATAGGAAATGTAATGGGCTCAGAAGTGTTGATGAGAAATGGAGTTTTAGGGGATTAAAACAATATAGGGAAAAGAGGAAGGGGCTTTCATCTCAGAGACAAAATGGGCTTGCAGAATACAAGGACAGGATATAAATGTTGCAGCAGAGACAGGGTAATCCAGGGAGCAGAAAGGAGCAAAGGTGTAAAATGAAGAGCAAAGTAGCAGAGTTCAGAGGAGGATGAGTTTTTAGGGGAGAGAACAGGATACACTCCTTCTCAATAGAACTTTTATTCCCTTCTGCTACCTATTGATACCTGTTTTCTTGTTATCTCCAGTGTCTGTCCATGTTTCTATTTTTGCCATTTGCTCCATCCATCCATCCATCCATCCATCCATCCCTCCATCCATCTCTCCATCCGTCCATCCATCCCTCCATCCATCCCTCCATCCATCCATCCATCCATCCATCCATCCATCCATCCATCCATCCATCCATCCATCCCTCCATCCATCCCTCCATCCATCCATCCATTCTCACTCATGAGGAAGAAGTTCAGAAGGTACCTTCCCTGTGTAATGTTGCCCTCAGGTAGAATTCAACAGATATTTTAGGCAAACAATCAGCAGGTATTTTGACTTCTGGTAAGCTGTAGATGAAACACTCTGCTTTCCTATTGGCCAGAGTGTTTGGTTCACCTCCTGGGAAATGTCTCTGTTTGCCTCTTCACTTGAGACAGGTGCTTCTCTTCCCAACAATGCTGGATTCTTGAATTCTTTTTGCCAGCATCTCTTTGCAACATTTACAAAGAGGCTGGAAGTCCTTCTGTGTTGGGCAAACCTCATCAGCCACTAGGAAGTTCAATAAAAAGAGACCATTTGTGTACAGGGATCAATAAATCTGAATGCAACTGTAGTAAGTGAGAGGAAACTGTGTACCATGAAAGAAGGGGGAAAGGCTGAAGCGCACCACTGAGTGAGAATGCCACTTACCCTGGAAAACCCTGCTGTCTTTTGCTAGAAAAGCCTTTGCAATGCAAAGTAATCATAACTGACCAAAGTTAATGGGACCTACTGTGACACAGAAAGGGTTAAAGTTAAACATTATTATTGTTGATGTAGAGATGGATTTTGCAAGAGTTTGTAAAGTTAGCAAGATTCAAGGAGGTCAAGACACTGATGATCCCAGAGGAACAAATACAGTGCTATTTCCATCCAGTTTTCAGAGTGGCTTCTTACTGATCTTGAAAATGGGAGCTGGAGTTATTTGGAGCAGTAGGTTAGAGGTGTGGGATAATAGGTCTTCTGAGAAGATGCATGGGTAAGTATTTGGCAGCACCAGGCATCAAGTCTTTCAGAAAAAATTGTTGTACAAATGAAACAGAATGATTTGAAAGAGGTTTGGAAATCCCTAAATCTTTTGTGTGTGTGTGTGTGTGCATGAGTGTGGGTTGGTGGTCTGGGGTTTTTTTTTGGTTGATTGTTTTTTTAACAGCAGAACACTAAGAAGAAAAGAGCACAGCTTCAGTTGTTCAGGGTTTGACAGGCACCAACTATGACTATGGCAGAGGCAAAAGAAGCCTTAAAAGAGGATGTGAAAAATTCACCACAAAGAGACAAAGGTGAAAATAAGAAACTTGAGCAAAACACTAGAGAAATGAAAGCTGATGCCTGCTCCAGCTTCTGATACCATGGCAGGAAAAGCTGTGAAACACTGTGATGTGTTCAGGAAGGAGGTGGGCAATTTGGGGCTACTGGAGAGTATATGGAGGGTGGAAAGTTCATGTGTTAAGTGAACTTTGTGTGGAAGTTGTTACAAGGTAGAAGTCCTAGAAAGTAAAGGCATTCACCCAGGAAATTGATGTTTGTCAAGCAGTAACTCCTTCAGCAGTGAGTTAGAACGGCCATCACTGTTTTCCTGCTCACTTGGTAAAATAAGAGGGACAAATGTGACTGTATGGAGGAGGCACAGGTACTATCACTGGGATGAGGCCATGGAGTTTGTTTCCAAACAGTGCAGAGAAAAAACTGACTTTCCAACTTCATTAGAGGGGTAGGATTCAGGTCAGACAATCCTGTCTGGGAAATAATCTACCCATAGCCACTCCTGCATTCAGAATCCACTAACACAGGAATCAATTTATCACACATCACACTGGATATCCTGCAGATACTCCAAAATAATGACAGCTCCTGAGAAATGATGGAGAAAACTGTAAAAATGTCTCTTTGATAATGCCAAAGAAGAACTACAGGATGCTGCTGAGCTTGGTGCAGATTGAATGGCTGTGGGAAGGCAGTGTATGTTGTACTGCCTGACCTAAATCTAGAAACAGATACAAAATCTTCAACATATTTTTTCCTTCCCATGAGCTTTTTATCCCAGAATGTCCCAATAGGTTCAAATACAAAATATGATGGCTAAAATCATTCAGAAAATGCAGAACAAATGTGATTTGTCATCCAAAAAAAGGGAATAAACCAGAAGTCACTCTACATATAGAGGAGAAAAAGCAAGTTGATATATCACTTTATTAAACTATTTATTAAGCCATTTTTAGTTTTAATCCTTGAGAATTGATTCCTCAACTATTAATTTATTAATGTAGGTTTTATACAATAAAAAAGTTTTCTTGGGAATTAAAAAATGGGGAATTTAAAAATTGGAAATCAGTCAATGCGTTATACCTGATTAAACTTTTTATCTTTCCCTAGGGAAAAGCCTCTGCAGCCTCAGTATTCTTTCTTAGAGCAAGAATATTTTTCAGGATGAAGTAGTTCCAGTAAAGTCTGAAGCTTGTGAAGAAGAAAATCAAGTAGGAGATGGAAAAATACTTGCATGTGCTTACACTTGAAGTTAAAATCAGAAAGAAAATAAAATGTTCTCCCCCACCTAAGCCTCACTGACTAACAAAAAGTAAGGAAAACCCACCTGCCAATAATGGGAGGCTGAGCCAGATTCAGAATAGGTGTTTGTAAGTCAAATGAAATGGGAGATGAAATAAGTGAATGAAAAGTCTCTACAGCAGCATAGGTGTGTATGAAATATCTGGCTCTGCCAGGCTGATGTAGCACTTCTGTGTGCTCCAAGGAGGTGAGTGTGGGATTGTTAGCACCTACCTGAGTTTCAGGTTGGTGTTATGGATTACCTGATTTGTGTCTAGATCTATCATCAGCATGCATTTGTTTGACTGTAGTTGACCAAAATGTACATGTTAACAAGGAGTGTCCTTCAAAAATGTTGACAACGCCTATTGTGTGACATTTTTAAGGTATTTTTTAAGATGTGCAGAACTGATTATGTTCCCTAGTGGCCCATCCTACTGAAGTTCTTAAGTCCATCCACCAGCTGAGGCAGAAAAGTATCAGAAGCATTTATCTACTCCACTTCTGCTGCAAGCATGACAGAAGAGCACTCTCCTTCATCAATGCCCTGAAGCAACAGCAACTTGATGTGGAAGTTTTCTTCCATATGACAAATGTTGACTGAATAGAGCAGTGGGATTTGGCAATGGAATATTTTTTAAGTAATTGGGAGCATCAGAACATGTTTAATAATATGCAGTTTTTCAGGTTCTGTATAATGTGAAAACCTGACAAATTTCAAGTTGCCATGACAGCTTTGTCACAGAAACTATACACTTTCATATGGAAATGGTGACAGAAGTGATGTGTGAGTTTTAAGTAACCAGTGGATGAGATGGTACTGGGGGCAGGGAGACAATTTGGCAATCCAGAAGGGAAAATGTAACAAAGTGGAGGGAAAGAGAGAGATTTGGGATGCTGAAGAGGATGTCAGCCTGGGCCCTCTGTGCTGGAGGGACTGGTGGGAGGAGAAGCAGCAAGCAAGGGCCCAGAAGCAGAGGTTATGGGTGGACATGAATAGTTCTCAGTGGGAGGACACAGAGGAAGGTTTAAAAGCTGTTTGGAAAGTGAGTAGCAAAAGACATCCAGTCAAGAAGCATTAAACAGCTGCTGGGAGCATTGTGTGCCAGCCCAGTTCATGTGAGCAGGCTGCTGCACATTATGCAGCACAAAACTCAGTCCCGTGGTTATGAGCAGGATACAGATAAGCCCAACATGGAGATGGGGAGGGAGGAAAGCATTTGGGTCCATAAACCACAGGATGCTGTAACCAGGTGAAATAATTAACATGACTTGAGGCAGGAAAAAGGAGTCCACTGTGTGTAGTCCCTTAGTGAGCTTTTTCTAATAAAAGGACATCAAAATATTGTTGGTCATTCTCATGTACAAAGCTGAAGGCTTAGAAGAAAACTTGAAAAAATGTAAGGAAAGCAGACATCTTGAACACCCTGAAAGGACTTGGAAATTCCAAAACACTGAGCATTATTATGAGAGCTTGTTGGACAGTTATGAAGAAACATGGATATTAGCAAGGATTCAGAAGAGTGATGTACAGACAGAAAGTGGATCGTAGAGATGGGGATGCAGGAAAGATAGAAAACTCAGGAGGAACACTTGGAAAATCGTCTGAAGACTGATGCAAACTAGCCAGGATTTTTAATTAACAAAAAAGAACAGAAAAATTAGGGAAATTAGGGATTTAAAGAAAGAAGGTGTGTTCCTCACAAAGGTATTGTTAATATAAAGAAGGGCTGAGATGTTAAGGAGGTATTGATTATAGAGGGAAACCCTGGGACTGATCCCAGAGGATTGTGCTACTGTGCTGTCAGCTTGTACTTTTGGGTTACTTTACATAATCAATAAAATGTTACCCATAACTCATTTACACAGTGAACTTTATTCCAAAAACTGCTCCTCCTGCTCTTGAAATAGCAACCTGCAGTCTTGCCAAAGCATAGTTTCTTTTCTCAGGCCACATTCACCCGAGTTTGTCCCCCAGCTGCAGCTGGCTGTTTCACCTCCAAGGAAGCTCAGCAGGGCTGTGTGCTTATTCCGCCTCAGTGCCCTCCTGTCCTGTAACATCCACCCCTCAGAGCATCAGCACAGGGCTACAGAAAACTGCTGGGAGAGAGTTTGGAGGGAAATACACAAAGAGAGGCTTTATAGGCCTTGGGTCTCCTCCATGCTGTCTGTCTCACACGTTCCAAGGGGAACGATAGCTTATCCTCAAGATCACCTCTTTGCTCCTCTGGGAGAGGCAGAAACTGTATTGCAACTCCTTGGTGGTTCACCCATTAATGGAAAAAACAAGGCCTGGTCAGTCAAAAATCTGACCAACGCTCGGTCAGTTCTGTTTGTACACCAGCAGCTACCAGTGAAGGAGCCAAGGCAAATGTAACAATTCAGGGCATGCTTTTTACCCTGGCAGCTTGGACTTATCTGCTTTTCCTGGGTTTATGGCTCTGTGAAATAAGTTCCAGGCCACTCTTCATTTCTATTTAATGTTATTTGTCTTAATTGAAGACTCTCTCTGGAGTCTTGTAGTAGCTTAACAGATGGAGCCAGGGCAGAGATTCATACTGTGATGCTTAATTATTAATACAGCTTTAATAAACAGTCCTGAGACAGGGAAAAAATATGTTTTTGTAGGAAACCTTTTCCCCTTTCCTGGAATGGAAAAAGAATGACATCTGGACCTCTACTGTTCAGCTGTGCTTGGGATACATATTTTCCCCAGATATGTATTTCTGAATCTCATGACAATCTGGTTGCTCCGAAGTAGCTCCAGTAGCCAGTTTCTCTTTCCCACAGAAAGCAGTTTGAATAAAAAAGCAGTTTTGTCCATGTCAGTGTCCTGGTTCTTTTTTGATCTCAAGAAACTGCTGTTCTTGTTTATCTATCCAAAAAATATAGAAGAACACAGAAGAGTAAAAAATTTATCAGGGGCAGTTTTTGCTCGAGGGGTGCAAATTTGACTCTGTTGCCTGTGAGAAAGGGGTTTGAAGCAGTAGGAGGAAGATTAAGATAGGCAAGCAATTGAAATCATGATTTTTATTTCTCAATGTCTGTTTTAATAGAGGCAGAACAAAGGAAATTTGCTGCAAGAGCCACTGTGAACTCACCCTTCCACTCATGAGTCCCTGTGAAAAAGATGAAAATGTCCTCTTTGGCTCTTTTCTCCCCAGGCAACCAACCCTGCTCCTTCTGGCTGGTATTCTGCATCAGTGAGGTTTGAAATAAGCCAGAGGGGTAAAGGCCCAGAGTCAGGGGACACTGAAAGGATGGGGAATAGGGAATGAAGGACAACACAGAGGCTGCATTTATGGGAAAATCAGATGAAAGGCAAACCTGGAAATTTTTGATATTTTGCTCCCCTTGGGGCCTAATTTACTAGCTTGGTACCACCATAGAAAGAAAATGATTAATCAGGGGTATGGCATCTAACAGATCCCATGGAGCACAAATCCTGGGCTAATGATAGCACCAGTGGCTTGACTTTGCAAAGATTGGCAGTGACCATTTTAACAGCCCCCAAAAGTTTTGGCCTGTGGAATGGTAGAATTTTGGCATTCAATGCTGAGTGCACTAGCAGGCTTCAGACACAGAACAGCCCTCACTGCCTTAAGCTTTGCATCCCCAGTTTAGGCTATGGGCCAGCAGGGCTCTGGAGCTCCTCCTAAGCCTGTGGGAATTCAGATCCTGATGCATAAAAATCCACAACCAACCAATTTTAGGGTTGGCAGATGACATTTATTGAAGTGACACATAGAAAACAAAGGTGCTGCAGTGTGGGAACCCAGCTGGCTCCATGTCACTGCAATTTATAGCTGAGATTAATGGAAATCTTCTCATTACTACTAAAAACTGGTGATCAGTTCTGCTCTGTTAGTTGTTTCAGCCAGACATTTTGTGGACACACGGAACAGACTGCTCCTTGGATTGGTGCTGACTTCAGATGCTACTTAAACGACCCTCTTGCTCCAGCTTCAGTGTTCTTTTCCATTTTTTTTCCTGGGGAGTAGGGAATAGGAATCAGGGGGACTGCACAATTCAGGAAAACCAGCAGCTTCTCTTTCCTATCACATGCAATGTTTCACAGGTGCATTTTTTTCTTCTCTCAAGGTGTTCAACAGCTGAGTCTCCCAAGTAGTCAGAAAGCATTTTTGAAAAGCCCACTGTATGCAAAGAAGTGCTGAGGGATTTCCTTGCTTTCACCTATGTAATGCTGTATTTCAAAGTGTGGCAAAGTGGTTTGAAATCAGCAGTGGTCTAGAAAATCTGTGAGGCTTATACTGGGCTGAGGAGAGAATCAGAACACCACCTGGAATGCCAGGGAATTGTGTAAGGCTCCATAGCTTTCTGTGCACCTCCAAAGATGCCAGGCGGGGTAGCGCTGATCTCTCTGTGTTCCTCTGTGAGAGAGTCAAAGCACAAGTCCTGAACTCTCAGCTGAGTAAAGTGTCATTTGGACAATCTCAGATCAGCATGGGAAGCCTTCACTAGTCTGTGCAGCTGGAGATTTGCTTCTGTCTGTCTCAACCTGTGCCCTTTGCTGGTATTATTTAAGGTGATCCTGAAGCCCTTACAGTGGTGAGATGTATTTCTGTAGCTTTTAAACAAAATACTTCTGACCTTATCAGCAGGATAAACCTTTCTCTCAGTTATTCAGGGCTCTGCAGGAAAACAGCATAACTCAGAGGAGGCAGAGACATGCATAATACAAATCATAAATGATTTAGGCCAAAAGAACAGATCTGGTGTGTTAATCTTTGAAGAACACAAGAAGATCTCTGTTGAGACCACAGGAAGGTTTAAAGAGCAGCAGGCTTGCTGAGGCCTGACCCAGGCCTGCATCAGATCTCTCCAGGACACTGTGCCACAGCTGCAGGCAGCTGGGGAGAACTGGTGGATGCACCATCCCAGAAACACACCTGACAATCCAGAACAATCTGTGAGGACAAAGGCCATTGCTCAGGGATGTAGTGAGGAGCAGCCAACAGCATATCAACTGTTTTTCCTCCTCTCATGCACTGCAGCATCTCATTGTAATTGCTTATCCTACAGGAAAATGTTATAATACTGTGGGTGTGCAGCACCCAGGAACCTGATGGTATTGATGACAAACAGAACCTGTGTAGAAACAAGTGGCTTTGAAAGAGGTACAATAAATATCTTGTGCCTATGCTCAGCAGCGTAGAATTTGTATGAAAGCCTGGCATTCTTCCATGCTCAGCAGCCTTTAACTCTTTTAGAATAATTTTCTCCTCTTTTCTGGGACATGAATATAAATGACATTCATTGCTTCAGGGCATTGGGACAGGCTCCATACAGATTCAACACACAAATTCATTGTAAACAGTACGTCTGCCAGAGCTCATGCACGGGAGTAGCACCTGGCTACCCACTGTTTCACCTTGGGAGGGTTGACAGAGGAGGAGTGTGTGCCCATAGCAAGGTGAGGACCAAGCTGTAAAGCAGCCTGGCAATTCATGTGGCAGCACTCTTGTAAGACCTCCACTGACCTCCAAGCACCATCACAAAAGATGGTTAACTAAGTGGTTTTTAATCATATTTTTGAATAAAACCCTAATGCCTTTATTAGGTTTTAACAAGTATCAGTTTTGTCTTCTATCAACACAAACCTAAGGATGAAATCAACCAAAAGCAACAGAAGTTTTTTAAGGGCCTTCTTAATTATTTCCATCAACTTTAAAAACAAGCCAGAAAACAAGATAGTGTTGAGGTGTAAAATGAGGAAAGTTGTAAGAAATAGCACTTACTTTACTGCATAGTCTGTGAGTATTGTTTACAGGAAAAAAAAAGGAGAGAAAATAAAGTAACAACTCACCTGATCAATACAAAAGGTTAAAACTGCACTATTTTCCTCTTTTAGCCCCTTTGTAAGGCAATTATTTTCTTCACTTTCACAGCTGATTTCCTTACCTGAACTACCTTTTGGATTCTTTCATGTAACAGCAAGATAAAAATATCCCAATACTCAAAATTGTTGTAGAGCATGATTTTATGTGTTGAATAACATGTAACTTAGCCTCTAAACCTCCGCTGTCTTCATAAAAGACTTTTTGAAGGTGTTATTATTTGCTGGATAATTGTCCAGTGTCAAATTCAAGTTGTTCTATGAGTGGCAGAGTTAATGAAGGCTCATTATGTTTGTGCCTTTGGTTCCTTAATTTCCTTTCCTGTATGGAAAGTTCCTGGTAAAATGTTTCCCACAGGATGGACCAAGTGGGCTGTGTTCTTTAGTTTCTCTAGCCCACTGCTCTTCTACAAAACTTGTAGGACTCCAGGTGAGTATGAAGTCATTTCCTTTCATTTTCAAATGTGATTGAAATGGGCCAATGGCCTCCAAAAGCTTTGGGGTTGCCAGGAAACACCAGGCAGTGGCTCAACCCCAGACATCATCCCCAGATCAGCATGTTCCGTATCAAATGGGCACTACTGCTGGTGCAAAGTGCTCTCCTGGCACCTCCTGAGATGTGTTCTGCTTGGGCAGAGAGCTGGCTATGCCCTGACATTTGCCTGATGGCCAATTATTTGTGTCCTGAATAACAGTGTGTGTTTTCATTCATATCAGTAAGGATGACATAGGATGACACACTTGTTAGCTCAGATTTACTTTTTTTTTCTTCCTAACACAGAATTAAAACTATGTGCAGTGTTAAAGCTGCTCTCATGACTTTAGCAGATGTGAATTTCAGTATTAAGAAGATCTGAGTTTTAAATTCATCTAAAAACATGAGCAATATGTTAATCTGGGAAAAATACCAGCTGACTGGAAATAACAAAAATAAGAAGGGAAAATTAATCTACTCGATAATTTAGGGTTTAGGGTTTTTTAAGCTAGAGAGAATTAACATGTTTTGAATTTATTTTTCTGGGTTTTGATGCTTTTAGGAAGACTTGCCAGGAGCTCTTCATTTGAGGAAGCACAAGCAGCTGCCCTTTCATTTCTTCTATTTGTGAATATTGAAGGGTTACTCAGAGAAACTGTGCAGCTGCCAATGCCACGGCCAGCGACAGGGCTGCTGGGTCCTTCTGTGGCCTCAGGCACGAGGAACACCTGCAGATTTTGGAGCAGGAGAAGGAACTGTATTGCTCTGATGGGAGCAGTGAAGACCTCATCTCATGTAGGGCTATCACAGCAGTGCTTGGCTTCCTCAGGTTGGGTTTTAGGATCCAGCTGTGAAGTAGTTGGCTGAGGTTTTAAATAGCAGCCTGATACAGTCCTGGCTTCTCCAGCAGCCTGGCACCTGGCTGCAGCAAAGGAAAAGGGAATTTGGCCACATCACTTATATGTCACTGATAAACAGTGAACTCATTTTAAGCCAGAGGAGAAATTCTGCTTAAAGGGGCTGAGACAGAAGATGGTGGCCTGCATATGATTTGACTGAAGCAGAATTTTTTTTTTTTTAAATGATAATGCTTTTCATAAACTTGTAGGGTCCCCTGGGACTTTGAGGATCAATGTCTACAATTCTTTCTATTGGAGGCCATCTGAGAAGAAGTTTGAAGTGCCTTGACTAGTTGATAAACACAAAGTAGGCAGAGATATGAGGCATACAGAAATGATCAGTTTACAGGATGCAGAAATCCAAACATTTCTCCTTAAGTTAGAATGAAAGGAAATACTTAATTCACCAGTCCCTACCTCAGCTTTCCTGTCTGGGAATTAATCCCAGGTCTTCCCAGCAGTCAGGAGGGAGCTGCTGCCAGGGGTGAGGAGGCTGCAGAGGCAGACATGAAAACATGGACACTGAGCTTTGCTAGTGCTGGAAGGGCTGAGCAATGTAAAATGTTAATGGAGAGAAAATCTCCATGTTAGGCCTGACTTCTGCCAGGCATCAGAGCCCTGTGGTTGGAAAAAAACTTCGCTAAACATCTCCCTTAGATGGTTAACTCTGAGCCACACACGACAGGTAAACCATGGGGTTATATATCATGTAAGCATGCCAGCTGAATCTTCAGTGCCACCCTGGAAAATAGAGTTCTGAAGAACACAACAAAGACAGGAGCAATGTGTACAGTAATCAATATCCTGAAGATCAAACTCTACACAGTATTTTTGCTGTATTGTGTTGGTGGGGGGCTACCATGTTTACAAATAGAAACTTTCATGTTGTTGAAATTACTTTCTACTGTGTTTGCTACCTAGATGCTACATTAATCAGATTTTTTTCCTCTAAAATAACCCTCTCTAAAGATTTTGTCCTAACCTCGAAGACAGTCGTTCAGGCTGATGCCTGAGATAGCCACATAAAAACAGAGACTAGACAAGAATAAGGGAATAAAGGTAGGTATTTATTTGAAGGACCTTCAAAGGTCCACCCTGAGCAGTCAATAGGCTGCTGACCCAAGATGGACCCTGGGTCACGAGTTCTTCACACATTTATAAGTTTGGTCCATTTGCATATCAGGCTCAATTCTCCAGTTACAACCCCAGTTAATGATGTAACTACCCCAAGCTTGCCCTCCTCTTCAGAAGCCTTAGTTTACATATTTTGGAGCCTAGGACAATCTAGGTGTCCTTGGAGAGCAAACCTAGAGAGGGTCTGTTATGTCTGCTCAGCATGAGAGAAGAGCAGCTAACAGGCCACAAGGAACTTCAGAGTGACACACTGAGCAGTACAGGATTTGAAAAATAAAAAAGTTAAAACCTAAGGCATCAAGGCCAGGGGTGAGTTTGTGCTGGAGAGGTGGGGTCTGCTGCTGCTGCTTTGGCATGGTGTGTGCCTCTGTGCAAGCACACTCAGGCCAGGGAGAGAGAGCATCTCAGCCATGGCAGAGGGAACCTCGCTGCTGGGGAGTAAGGCACGGGGAATGACACGGGGCATTCTGCTGGCATCCCTCAGCTGGCACACACAGACAAAAAGGGCTCCCTGCCTGTGCTCTGAAGACCTTGACAGAAACCATAATGCTCCTCCTGTTTGGCACTGGAACTGCAAATGAATTGTGCCTGTGAGTTGAACATATTTAGGTACTAAAAATATATGAATGCTTTTTATTTTAAGGTTCTTGACTCCCTGTGCTGCTTCCTTCTCTTCTTATCCATTTTCTTTAATTCTTGCTTTATTTTTGCCTCTCCATACTTTAGCAGGTACTTTCTTTCTAGTGTGCTTTCTGTTACAACTTCCAGAACAGATTTCACCAGTTTCATTCCCGTTTCTCTATTTTAGATGATAAAAAATGAAATCATATTTCACATAGTGTTCCCATTTGAGACCTGCAGTAGAAAGCAGCAATGAGAAGCTACTCAGCCCACAGGGGAAGTTCTGTTAAGAGGCCATGCCCAACCTGTGTTACTGTGCTGGAGATACTTGCCATGTTCTCTTAAGATGTTTTATTTTGGGTAGTATTTTCACTTGGTAGCACCATGCTATTTTGATATTATTTCAGGCTCATCTTGTTGCACCAGGAAGCAGTAACAAAAATATTTTTCAACCATTTAGAAACTACCCAAGGTTATAATAATGATGGACCTATGCCCCCAAATATAAACCCAGATCTTAATCATTCAAATACTTACCTTAGTAGTGTGAAATTTGTCAAAGAAAGGTTTTCCTTCTCTTGTGTATATTTAAATTCAAGCTGTGGACTTAAATATATTTTTTGATTAATTACAAAACTTCTGTAAGATTTTCTTTGAGCCTTATGGTCTCCTTAGTATAACATACCTAATTAACAGCCAATTGTAGGATGAAAGTAAGCTCCCTTGGGCACAAGTTCATTTGGAAGCAGAGTCTGATCTGCTACATTTTTGTCTTATTGACAAAAGAATCACCAAGAGTCAGGTTGCTCTTGCATCACAGAGTGCACTTGTTATGCTGGCAGCCAAAGGAAACATATTAGTTGTAAATGGAGATGTTACCTGAGAAACTGCTAACATAATAAATATGGAACTTTGTGTCACCATTTATCAAATTATTTATCTAAAGTTGTTTGTTCCTTATGGTTCCTAAAAGAAAACACAACATTTTGTATTAAACAATTTAGGTAGGAATCCTAGAGAAGGGATCTTCCAAGCACTTGGATTGGTTGGCATTGGTCCTTTTGAAGTTAAATCTGGCAGGATGGGGAGGGAGCAGAGTTTTGAAAAGTTCATCTGACATCACATATTGTCAGTATGGAAACTGAGGGCTTTACTTCACCTGCTTTTATTGAGTAAAAAAGATGATTTAAAGAAGAAAAGGAAAAAAAACCATTGCTTTAAAGGTTGAAATGCTCATATGATTATCTCACTAGTCATAATGTAATAATAGGATTAGCTACCAGAAATACTTTCTCTTTTAATGCAAGCAAAACACCTGCCAAATACTTTTAGCATCTTATACAAACACTCATGAAATTTTCAATAGGAAGACAAGGAAAATGAAGAGGATAGGAAAATATATATGTACTGTAGGGTAGGGCCTGTATTACAGTGAGAGAAGCTGGAGGGATAGGAGGTGAGGTGGGAATATTCAATATTTGGGGTTAGAGAGAGGCAGGTATCTATTGATTGAGTGTGGTGTGATTATAACTCATTGATTAAAGGCTGTAAGTGTGGACCTGGCATGCTGATAGAGGACAACCCTCTTACAAAAGATGCAGACAAAGGAAGAGGGGCTATTTGGAGTGGAAAATGTAGGTTTCTCGAGCTACAGACATGTTTTTGTCAACAACAGTGAGTTTGGAGTGGAATGAAGTGTAATAATGAAGTATAATATTTGATGGGCCTGCTAAAGCTTTTAGAAGAGTAACCCAAGATTAATGTCTCAAACAACATGAAACTGGAATTAGTACTGACAAGCTTACCAAACTACCTACCAGCAGCCAGGTGGGTTTTTTTATTATTTTATTAGTTTTTTTTAAGGAAGAGGGCATTTGGAGTTTGGACTAAAATACTTGGAACTGAGAGGCAATTAGGTGTCCTGTATGGAAAAGGAAGCTGTCACTGGCTGAAGGTGGGGAGACAGCTCTGACTGAGGCTACACACAGAAGGCTTCAACACTGAAATGTCACTGGCTTCATGAAGGGCTCAGCAAGAGGCTTTCAAATTTAAAAAAAAGGTTAGTTAGTATATGGGTCAGGATATTCTAAGGGCTCCAGAAGAATGGGAGAAGCCACGTTATTTATGAGTTAGAGCTTCGCACTTAGGAGCTTTGATAGCACTTTTCCTAAAAGCTCCAGTGTAGAGCAGCTGGCCCAGGTTTGGGATTGACCTTGTTTACTACTCAGCTGAGACACAAAAATAGAGATGTCTGACAGAAAGGTGTTTCTTGGCTAAAGGTACAGTGTTGCTCCTTGGAGCCATATGTGTATAAAGAGGGACAATATGCCTACATATCATTAACACCAGGATTCACAGTGTGGTGTTGAAAAGGGAGGCAGATGTAGGAGCAGCAAAGCTCTTGACTTTCAAGGATCCAGAAGGCAGTGGACAAAGGCTCTAGGTCAAGCTTAAAGTAAATGAGCATGATTTTATAACATAAGAGCAAAAAGCAAAGCTGAAGCAGCCTTCCTGTTAGGGAAACTTGTCCAAAGGTATTTAGAGGTAAAGGTAATGAGATAGAAATTGGATTCAAACAAAGATGCTGGACGTGAGGAACGCTGAAAAGAAATGTTGAGCTGTATTTAGTGCAGCCACAAACAGATAAACTCATTTCTGAGTTCCTCAAATCTGAGTTTGAGATATATGTGCTGCAGAAGTCTGGCAAAAAGCATTGGGATAAATTGTAAAAGCAGAGCATAATTTCATCTGTGGCATTTATGAAAAGGACTGCACTGATTGCAGTTACTCCAAAGAGTGATGGGGGCTTAAGGTGCTGTGGGTGTAATAAAGCCTCTGCAAATCCCAGCTGAAATGAATCAATATCTTATTCTGAAATCCCCTCATTTGCAGAACTTGGTGGCTGGGAAGAGCTTACTAAACTCTGCTCACTTTGTGTGTCCTCGGAGTGAGGATTGGAACTGAGTACAATTCTAACAGTGAACATACATGAGAGACTCTTTCAGTGTGAGCAATTACCCCATAGCATAGTCAGTGCATTTGCTCTTATCTAAGAGTAATGGATTCATGACTTCCAGTATAACATTGCTGCCCTGTGTTTTATGGCATAGGACTAAAGAAGGAGTGTGACTTTTATAAAATTGAGATGGAAATCCCGTGTTCTGCCTCACCTCAGGAAAATATAAAGTGTGTGTGGATGGAAACAGAAAATATGACATTTGAAGAAGCAGTGCTGTTGCAAGGAAGAATAAGCAATTGTACCAGGTACTGGATGTTGGATATTCTTTCTGGCCAGAAATGGCACATATCATAAAGGAAGTTCTCCTGTAAAATTAGCTGAAGCACTATCAGTTATGAGTTGCCAGCACAGTTGCTTTTACTTGAAGCTCTAACCTTTGAAGTGTGACAGATATTTGAACAGCAGGGGATATTTAAATTGGCCTCACATTGGGTAACAAAGTACTCTGTACAGCCTCTGAGAAGGGCATTATACAAGGACAACAGGGAATCTATCCGTCCCAGAGACTGTTCCAGCAGAGAGATCCTTATACAGGGAGAAAGGGTTTGATTTACTGCAAGTAGACTTAGGAAAGGACTCCAGGTGAAAATGGCAAATAGCAAAGAAGAAAAAAAAAGGACTTGTAGTAGTAGTCTGGATCTCCCCTTGTTTTGCTGCAAAGAGCAGATAGTGCTGATACATGACTGAAGGGAGGGACAGAAAGGTAGTAGTAAGCCAATATGATAGAGCAGATATTAGGATGGGTGACATATTTAGAAGTAGAGGAAAGGAGAAATAAGAAAGAGGGAGTTTAATAATTGCCTACAAATAAAACCAGAGGATAGTTACAGAATATGAACACTGATGTTCTTGAGAAATGGTCACAAGCTTTCATAAGGTGCAAGAGGGAACCAGGACGTGGCACTGGGAAGTAAAGAGCATGAAGGGATGAGAAGGCATGTTTGTAATCCCTGTGGGAGCCAGAGAAAGCAGCCTCATGCCTATCACATCTCCCAGCACAGCTCCACAGATTCCTGTGCTTAGCACAGGCAGGTTGGAAATACATCCCCTCTCCTTCCTAGGGAAGGCCTTGCAGTGCATGGAAGTGCAGGTGGGATGTGGATGGGTGTCTTGAAAGGGGAAATACAGCCAGACACTCTGCCAGGCAGTGCCATGCAGGAGGGAGAGGGCTTGGGCCCTTCCTAAGGGTGGCTGTGGGACCTGGCATTCCCCAAAAGCTGCAGCTGTGTTCACATAATGTGGATGAAAGGAGGATTTCAACACAGGCATTGTGAGTCTTTCATTTTAGATGCAGAACTAGATGAAGAGAGGGATACTTGAGAGTAATGGCCTCAATAAAAAAGCAATAATAAGCAGTGAAGGAGCAGTCTCTCCTCTGACCAAGTGCCCCCCAGTAGTTCTGTACAGCTAACCGGGGGCGGGGGGGGGTTTGCAGGCAGTAATGTTTTCTTGAGAGAGGATCACCAGCAAATGCTGTGTTAATCCCAGGACTGCTTGCTCTGCCCTTGCATTTTGGCAGCAGCCTTTCTGCTAGATGAATGATTTGCAGAGCAGCTTTGTGGACTGGATTTGTGAGGATGATCTGGTTTAAAAAAAAAAAAATAGCTGAGGGGAAAAAGAAAGTTATTTTTAACCCAAATCGGTTCATTATTCATGCTTAATGGGAGAGCTTTACTGAGTCAGGAAGGCACCAGTGGGGCTGTGGGGCCTGGGTTTCAGCCTCTGTTGGGAGCTCAGCTTCTGCAAACATGGCAGCTTTTGCTCTGCTCCAAGGCTTTTACTTTTACAACTTATTGTTCTGGATTTGAACTAGAAAGGGTAACAATTTAAGATTGCTGCTTTTCCAGGAAAAGTACCCCCACTTTTACTTTTTAAGACTTAGGCTGGTAAAAGATAAATTCTTTCTTTCTTTCCTTCTTTCCTTTTTTCCTTCCTTCTTTCCTTCCCTCTTTCTTTCCTTCTTTCTTTCCTTCCTTCTTTCTTTCCTTCCTTCCTTCTTTCTTTTCTTTCTTTCCTTCCTTCTTTCCTTCCTTCTTTCTT
>VXAC01006630.1:57101-173664 GCA_013399225.1 Rhipidura dahli | reverse complement strand
TCTTTCTTTCCTTCTTTCTTTCCTTCTTTCTGTCTCTGAGGGAGGCCATTGTAGCAGTAGAAGGTGATGGCTTTCTGAATTCTGACACTCTGGGCAGCTGCCTGGGGGAGGCTGGGCTCAAGGCTTATAGGGTGAACAAGAGACAGATTGGGCAAACAATAAAATCCTGACTTTGAAATCAATAATAATCTAATTTCTTTATAATTGAGGGTGTCACCATTGTGCTGAACAATCTCTTTGGAGCAGTAGGATGGGCAAGCACAAAAGAGACAGTGCCCAGCTTGGAAGGAAACAATGAAAACTATGTTTCCTACCACATTAACCAAGGCAGGCTGGGGCACATTTTGACTATGGCCAGTTATCCTCCTGCCCATGGATGCCTTTTGTAGGAGCTGAGAAAGCAGCCCATCTTTCTCAAGCCTTTCCACAGCTCCTAAAGTACATAAATTACTTTCTCCTTCTTCTTTCCTTGTTTCCTTTTATCCTGGGAGATGACTGAACTGAGAGTCTGCTTTCTCATAATGAGGCCAGAGTCTGTTGGAATTATCTGCAGGCATCAGTTAATAAATAGCAGGAAAGAAGGAGAAGAGGTGGCCGGGGGTGACGCATGTCAGACCGAGCAGGGCAGCAGCCCCTCTCTGGAGCAGGGGCAGGAGGGTGCAGCTCCTCTGCCTGCCTACTGCAATTAAGCCAAATTGCCTGTCTCTCTTATCCTCCCACCCTGCCTCAAAAAAACAGAGTATAATTTGCTGTCAGGATGTGGCTACTAATGAGACTAAGCCGCACGGTGTCCCCTCTGCTGTGCTGGAGGAGGGTGGAGTGAGAGAGGGTGGCCACATCAATGTGGACAACAAAATCTCAAAACTGACTCTAAGGGAAAGCCATCACTTCTAATTTATTACTTGAACAGCTGCAGCAAACCATTAAAGTGTTAATACTCATCATCTCAGGAGGAGATAGGACCAATGTAAACAAAAGCATTATTTACTTGGTATTCCTTTTTTTATTATTATTTCATGCAGAACTTGTAAGGTTGCTTATCAGTGAGGTTGCCCAACATTTTCCTTTGGGAAAAGCTGTTTTCAATTGCTTCTAGCAATTCTTAACCATTTGGACTGTAATTTTCCACACCAGATACTTGGCTCAGACTGAGTAGGTTTGGAAAATTTCCAGGACATTGTGGCTTATGTCTCTGGTTTTTTTGTTTGGGTTTTTTTTTTTTTTTTTTCCTGAGGCCTTACCTGGGAAAACATACATTCTTTTGTCCATGCTAAGATTTAAACTTTGAAAATGTGTTGAAGTGGGAAGGCAATATTTGCTGTCCCGTGGTGATCTGCCAAGATTCAGCAATATTATAAAACTACAGAAAAAGGTATTTAAAAAAATCAGAAGTGAGCACTGCCCTTCCCCTGCCAGCTCAAGGGTAATGGGATGTTGTGCTCCGAGAGTAATTGAGCAAATAATTATGTGCTGTTTGTTTGCTGAGTCTGCGGTTCAGTGTTCAGGACAAAGCTTGAGGATTTCTGTGTTTCTACATGTGTTCATGTGGCAAAAGTGAGATCAGCTTATTAATTCATCTCCCAATGCAGCAAGGAAATATTTTCTTTTGAATAAAGACTGCAGGATTTGGCTTTTGAGTATGTAACTCAAACTTCTCTCTCTAATACAGGACTGTATTTATTTTTGACAGACATGGGGCAGGAAATAAAAAATGGGAATCGCCTTTCACTCTTCCATAAGGACACGGCAATTAGGCAAAAATAATAATTCCTGTACAACATCACATGTCCAGATATTCTTCTAGTTGCAATCTTGTGACATTAGCAATGCAAGTAAAATCTTGTGTTTTCTTTTGTTTGGATCAAGGAACCTAGAAACAGTGACAGTCTATTTATTTTTTTATGGTTGCTGAACCCCTATTAAGAGGCATTATTCATGGTGCTTGATTTTTCTGCCTTTACATTCTCACATCCCCATGGTTACTGTTTGATTAAACTTTGATCAAAGAAAAGACAAATTGTGCTGTTAGTTATTCAAACCTGTGTAGAAAGGGCTCTGTGGGTAAATAAGTTAATTCTAATTCATACAGGCACAAATTCTGAAATATTTTTCAACTAGAATTCCCACTCATAGAGGAAAAAATACAGTAGTTTTTAGCAGACTATGCATGATGCGGTCTTTTGTTCCTGGTAAAAACTTGTCATTACTTGTTTGTTCATCTTTTGACTAGAGCTGACTGCTCTAAAAAAGAAAGAACACTCTAAGGCTGAAAAAACACCCTTGCATTCAATGTTAGTGACATTGGGCAATCAATGCTTGATTAGAAAATCAAAGCCACTTCCTTTTCATTCTTTGAAAATGCTTGCCTATTAGCATCTGTTCACCCTGGACAGCAAAGGTGGGATAGGTTGGATGCGATGCTGAGCAATTTCAGTGTGCCAGAACAGAGAGAAGTGACCCCCGGGCAGCCACGGGGTGTGTGAGCAGCCCTGCACCCTTCACGTATCCATAGGCACACAGTGTGTGTGGGGCATCTCAGACTGGACCAGTTAATGAATGCTCAGCTGGATTTGAGCATCAGCAGCACATCTTTCCTGACCCATGAGGAGCCAGCTCAGGTTCAGGGCATGCTGCTTGCAAGGCTTGGTTCAGCAGCAGCGTGTGTATCCAACAGTGCCAAGTACACGGCCAGGGAGAGATGCCCGGGGGGTTTGGCCTCTGAGGGGACCTGTCTGAGTGCTTGACTGTGCCTTTAGCAGTACATCTTACAGTGGGACACTGTGGGCTGGCTCTTTTCTGTCCAGGAATGAGTGGGGCAGTTTCAGGGCAGCCTGAGGTGTATCGGCCTAGGGAGTGACAGAGGGATTGCGTGTGGTTTCACAGGCAAATGCAGCTGGAGACAGCTCAGATGTAGCTTGTAGAGCTCAGTGTGGGAGCCAGGACAAGTTTGGTTTTAGAAGCCTGGGATATTCATCACAGTATTTGCACTGGCAAGAGAAGAGGAAACTCCTGGAAAAGTAAGGAGTATGGGACCCCATTACAGCCAGTGCTGTAAGCACAGGGCTGTGCCAAGCTGGGTGGAAAAGAGGGTTCTCATTTGTTTTATGGTGCTTGAGGTGGCTGGAAAGAAGTGTTAAAATCGGTTAAAACCAGGAAGCTGGCACTCAGAAAAAACAGAAAGAAGAAATTGAGGTAAATGCTTCTACTGTGACAAAATTAGTCACAGTCAGGAGGATTGCTTGAAACATAAAGTAATCCTGGAATAAGCATCACAAGCACTTAGGGAAAAGTCCTTTAAAATAATGTGGAAAATGGGACAGAGACAGAAAGTAAGGTCTTGCTTAAGCTGAGGCAGCTAACAAACTTGATAGCAACCTGTCTTTGGAGCCATGAAATGCACAGGAATTTTGGAGTCTTACTTATACATTTAGATTAATGTGACAATACTAAGAGAACCAGAAACAAACAACATATTTATCTGCAAGGGGAAAGAGTGACTGGGGATTTTGAATCTGCTTAAAAAAAGGAAATTGCACTATAACTATAGGTCTGTGTCAAGTGAGCAAGAACATTTGACAGACAAACAGTTGATCTGGACTTCATTAAAAGTGAAAAATGTACAAGATAGAAATGCACTTGAGAACCATATGGTTTGTGGCAAGTTATGATGACTCCCTTGCTCCTTACATAAATCAGGAAACAAATGCTTTATTCACTTTTACATAACAAGCTGAGATTCATTAATCATCTCCTCCAACAACAATAGGAGACAAAAGAATCTTGGAGGTGTCTCTGATGAATTATAGTTGAAATTTCAATGAATTCAAACACAAGAAAGTTGTTAAGATATGATTTTGATATGGACAGATGACTCTTGACCTTTCTCCTTTGCTCCTCTGTCCAGATTAGCTATGGATTATCTCCCAGGGATGATGGACAATTTAATTTCTTAAGAACTAATTTGTGGGGTGACTCAAAAAATTAATTAGGCAGGGGCCAAACCCTCTAGCACCTTCAAACCATTAATTTTTTTACACCATGTGGGAAATGGCATCCAGTTGTCCACATGATGAATTCCTCTCTTTATGCAACCAGACGTAGGGCATTAGGAGGAAAAAGAATATTGCAGCCTTTAAAATGGGGAAAGCCCCCATCAAGAGGCCATTTTGGGCTAATCCAGAATACAAATTGAAGTGAGTGGAACTTCCTAATGCTCAGCTAAGGACAGAAATGTGTCATAGCAGTTCTATCACTGGTTGTTACTGAACCATTAAAGTCAAGTTTTTTTCCTCTCTTTCTCATTTCCCCAAATCTAAGGGCATAAACTTGTTGAATTAACAAAAATGCTGCTCAGACAAAAGCGGGTCAGAAAGATGTCTGGATTATTTGTGTAGCTATTCATCCCTTCTGGTCATCAGGAACTGAAAGAGAAAGAATAGGCTTTAATTTTAGAGACTTCTTTCACTTCTTGAAATGTATGTAACTGCAAAGTACTTTATTAAGCCTCCAAGCTTCCCACCCAGGTGTCATGCAGTTCAGCTGCAGATTCTTACCAGATGGATTTGCAAGCATATATCTATTTCTTGTTGGTTAGCCAAAGGAAAATGACTGAACAAGTCAGTTCATAAAAATGGCTTGGGCTGATTGTGCTCTTCCTTTCACAACATTGCTGGAAAAATGGGGGAGAGAGAACAACTGAGAAGCAGGCAGTAAATGATTGTCAAATAAGAAGTTGAAATGAAGATGATGAGTATTCTTGACACTTATTCTCTTCTACTTCAAGAGTTTGATGATTATATGCACCTGGAACCACAAAATACGTACATTCAAAATACACTTACAAGGGCTGCTCTTGGCTTTCTGGGACATGGCCTCCTCCTGCTTCACTGTTCATCCACTTTTCTCCATCCTCTTAGGAAATTTTTGCAAGTTCCTCCATTTCTCTCTGCCATATCCTGATTCACCCATGCTTTGACACTTCACTTGGGTCTGTGTTTCTTTCCAGCATCCAGAAAAGCTTTTGGTTCTTCCTTCCAAGCTCAACACTTGGATATGCTTCTAAAAATACAAGAATGGTGCTTAAGGGGACATTGCCAACAGCTGCCCAGCAGAACCAAAACATTTTCTTTCTACCTATATCCAAGCACATGCTACAGCTGGGAGTAGGAATAGATATATTTGCAAATGGTAAAAAAAATTAATGGTGTTCTTCTGAAAACGAGAGCAAAAATGTGGGAATTGGGACAGTAAAAGTTGCATGTCATACTTGATCAATAAAGAGAGACTTTCTACCATTTCCTAGGAAAAAAAAGCAAAAATGCACAAACTGGACCAAGTCCCCAGATACTCACAGCATAGACACACAGGGCTCACATCTTATCACAGGACCTTTGTTAATATTGTAAAAAACATTGTGATGGTTTATAAAAAAATGGAAACCGGAATTTACCAGAATGAAAAAAAGCCTCTTGATAAAGTTTCCATTTTAGCTTACTCACATTTCAGACTACTGGGTGAGGATTTTAGGGAAAAAAAAACCAGACTTAACAGACTGTATGAAATCTCAATGCAAGACCTCAAACATTTCCAGAGAACGGAAGATGTTTCAGCTTCCTGCAAATAAAATTGATAATGCAGTGATGGTGGCTCGGGTTGAAAGGAGGCATGATAATAAGGAATTCTTTCAGTGAATCCTGAAAGAAATCCTGAAAGAAACCCTGAAAATGCTGGATGTAGATGAAGAACCCTAGAAAGACACCTCCTCTCAGTTATCTGAAGCAAGGTTACATGTAACTGCTGTAACATACAGGGTAGTGCTAACACAGGTATACCTGGACTGTGGACTACAGCCCACTAAGCCCCACTTTGGCTGAAACACAGGCTGGTAAAATGGTAAAAAAGTTGCAGGGTATTTGTTTTGAAAGATAATTAAGATTTGAGGTGACTTTCCTAACAGACAAAAATTGAGTGATGACTTTGTATAGGGTTTTAAAATTACAACTTCAACCCTGCTTTTCAACATAATTTGATTAGAGGAAAGAATGTCTTTTTGGTAAATTTATGGTGGAACTGAGTGGAATTCTTGAAACTGCAAGAAACTAGGTTTGATGACTCAGAAGATCCCTTTTAGGTTAATGGTTGTAGCCCATACATATTGATAAACCATGGTATATAAACAGATAAATGACTTCTGGTTGAGATGTGAAGCCATGCCAAACCTGACAGGGAGTTGTCTTGAGAGCTCCTTCATTTGGAGGGTGGGTAATGCACCCTGGAGACCCATAAGGACTGCAGTGGATCTGCTGATGTTTAAGGTGTAGGAGCTGCATCTCCATTTGCCTCCTTTGGGGCTACTGTGGGGTGCTGTATGTAGAGGTGGCAATGGAGACCTCAGATCCAGAGGCCAAATGGTTTCTCCTTCAGGCCAAACAAGTCCCATTGTGCAGCAAAACCAGCAGGGGCTGGGAGAATATGGGCTAAAAGCATATTCCAGCTTAATCAAAGCTGCCTAGGGATGAGGATGACTGGCTGCAGGTGAGTGGGATGGAGAAAAAAGGGCGAGGAAGGTGTGACCTGGAGAGGAGTGGAGAGAATTTCTTGGTAGCAGCACTGATGGAGTGATAATCAGTTATGAGACCGAGCACACTAGAGGAGGCAATTTTTTCTGCTTTACTCTGGAAAGCAATCTTTGTATACAGTGTTGTGATAAGACTAGATTGAGAATACTTCTGCTTGGTGTCTGGTAGAAATCTGATCCTTCAGGTACGGCCCCGTTGACAGCCACACGGAATGGCTAACCACATTCAGGTGAAATGAGGCAACAGGGCTTGCCGTGTGTACCCACACTGCAGAACTGTCTGTTTTTCAATGACTCTGCTTCCTTGTTAGAGATTAAAATCTAAAAAGTGCGACACATACTGTGGCTGCCAGGACAGGGGGAAATTTTCCCTGGGGTGCCCCTCATGTGGTTTCTACATAATTTCAGTGGAGAGTGTATCCCCCTCACAGAGACAGTACTGTTGCAGGAGCTGAACACCTTACAAAGCCTCACCAGAGCACCAAACATCTTTCTAATTACTTCGCTGCATACAGGATAATTACAGAAAAAGAAGAATGAAAGCCTAAATGAAGTGCAGAGGCCCTTGAAAAAATGCCACCAGGTAAAACACTGCAGCTATATCCTCTTCTTTACCTGTTGACCTGTCCTTTCATCTCAGAATTAAATGCCCACTTCCTTTAAACAGCTTTTTATCCTAACCAACTCACCTAATTCACAAATCTTCTTGAAATTCATTTTTGTTGACTGCCTGCAACAGAAAGCTTTAATGTTCCATTCCTTTTAACTGAGTAAGCTTTCTAAACTCTGCTTGCATTGCTTCAAGCAGTCAGGCAATGGTCATCTACCCTCACAGTGCTAACTTGGCTTCCTCAGCCAGAAAGAAAACAGATTCCATGAGTTTTGGGTGTAGGATGTGTGAAGGAGAATAGTCACGGTAGGTAAGACATGGTCTGTAAGGGAGAGGGGCATATCAGTAAACACAAACAGGGAGAATTTTGCCTCATTTATCTGCAGGCTGAGAAAGCCGCTTGATATTCTTCCTCCTTGGCAACAAATGACAGCACAAAAAATGATCATGTTATTAATTCAGATGAATAGTACCACATCCCTGCATTATATAATTATTTCATTAAAGTGAAGGATCAGTTTAAAACATCATTAAAATCTAACCAGCGGAAAATAATATGATTCCACTGACATTTGATTTAATTAAAATCTGAAAGTTAGGAATATTGAAATAAGTATTAGCTCCAGAGAGTCTCTGGAAGAAGCAGCATCAGGTACCTCAACCTTCCACACATCTCAGAGAGCAGGGGGCAGCAGAAGTAGTGAAGAGATCTTGGGGATCCCAACTCAGTAAAGATCAACACAGCCAGCAGTAGTGGTGGGCTGCGCACAGTTGTTCTAAACACCCTCGAGTCAGCCAAGCAGGGTTTCCAGATTATCAAAATAAGAATTACTCGTTCAATTCAGTCTCAGGAGTCTAAGAACCAAATTGATTCTCTGAAGTGTGAGAAACAATGGCTCCAAGCCAAAGCCCGCTGAAACCAAGACAAAGATCCCCTGCTGAGTTCAATAGCTTGCTGGATCTCACCCAATGCAAGTAATTCCCTTTTTCTTTCTAGAATGAATTCCTTTTTCCTGTGGCAGCTTCACACAATTTGGCTACCTTTATTCGAACATTGCTCTTCTCTTACATACAATTTCAGATTTGTACTCTTTCCAATGCTTCATAATTTTGCGTTGTCAGGTTACTTTTCTCCATGGTTTCAGAGAGTGAACTGACCTTGTTAAAATTAAAGGTTACCAGCATAAATTAGATTAGGATGGTCTAGTGGTCTGAGAAAAGTGCTGTAACATGCTGTGTTTGTCTTAATTTCCTTCAGTAAGAATGGCTGCATGAAAAGACAGTTATTAGAGATACTTGGTTTACACTGTTATAATTGCAGGTCTGGTGATACCCTACTAGGATGCAACAAGACCAAATTATCAGCTATTTCAACTAGAAATACAATAATTTTGTTTTATTTTTAGCTATGAGATTTCACATTTCATTTGAAATGCATACGAATCTAGCCAGTAATAAAGTAATAGAGCATACTGACAGCAAGGATATTTCTACCTACTTAAGACTGCCTATACTGGGAGCTCTCAAGCCTGAGATTAAAAAAATCTTATCCCAAGCTTTGGAGGTTGCAAGAAGTGGATAACTTGCTCACCATATCTTAGCACAGGCCCAAGGTCTCTGTCAATGAGCTATGAATAGAGCAGACATCTGAAGGGTGATTAATGTTACCAGCCTCATCTACCAAAAACATCTGAAGTCCCACTCTAGGCACAGTGCAAATACTGTGATGCTGGGCTGCTGCTGGAATACCATCTGGCTCAGATTTCTTATGCTTGCCCTTAAACCTGTGGGGCTTTTTTGTTCCATGAAAAGCAGACTAATGCCTCCTAAAGAAGGATATCGTCTCCTGTCAGTCCTATTGTTCCTGTAAATACCTCTCATCACTACTAAAAAAGGACAAGAGGATAATGGATATTCATCCTGAATGGAGCCCAGAAGCACTTCACCCTGAGAACTGCATCACACTTTGCAGGCAGAATCCCTGCAAATATCAAAGCAAGGCCTATTAACAATAATGCATAGATAATAATTAGTAAATAATTGATGTTGACGTTGCCATTTGATGCTGTGTATGGCTCTGCTGTGTGCATGGTAAGCTGAGTGGTTGGCTCCACTGGTAAAAGCTGCATTGCTCTTTGGTTTGTTGATATCCAGCTCTCTGCCACACCAATATCTAATGGATGGGTGCGCAGTGATTGTTATGCTGAGCTGCAGGATGCCAACACTTCTCCAATGTGTGGCAGCAATTCCCCACAACTCTGTATTGGACCATAACTCTTTCTTATCAAGCCAATTTTTAACAAAGCTGCAGCCCAAAGATACTCTCTTTTGGATCCATTTTTCATTGTGTAGACTTTTATTGTTTTAAACCTATTTTCTGCTCTTTTCCATACTTTGCTATTTGTTACTAAGAATTCAATCTATTGCTCAAAACACCCACCTGGGACTCATTTTTGCATTGATTGTGGAATGGTTTTGTAATTTTTGGGGCTATGACTGCGTTATAGATGCCATCTTTAGGGTATATTGGGACACTTTAGATCTGCTGTTTTCTTCCTTCCTTGTGTATAGACTGTTGATATTTTGAAAAAAGAGAAGGGAGAAAGAGATGGGATAACTGAGGATGGAAAGACTTGTGACAATGAACAGAGAAACAGTTTTTCTTGCTTTTTCTTTTGAAGGAACTAGTCTTGTGTTTGTACTGTTTGTGTGTGGCTGCAGCAGAAAGTTTCTGCTTCTCTGTGCATTTTGTATCATCTTGAGTTTCTACATCATGTGTCTCACCAGTTTATGCTCCTGGGATATCTCTATGTCAATGCCATTTAGTTCTTACTACCAGAGAAAAGCACTAATGAGAAATGTGCCACTCTTAGCATCCAGCACTGTGTAATTGGTTGCTACAGAGTGCCTGGTAAGATTATCAGCTTCCCCTGGCTTTTGGTAGGACCATTTTGTTTCCATCTCTGTATCCTAGCAGTGCTATTTACCCCCACCACGTTCTGTCCCCTATGCTCCAGAAGGAGCTTGGTTTCTAGAAATGAACACACATTTCCTCTTCTTCAGTATCAGCAAGCCTAGAAAATCCAAGTCTTCTTTCCTAAGACATAAAGACACCCTGAAGCATGTTCATAGATGGGTTGCTCAGTCTGGGTTAGCTGGAAGAGGGAGGATTACAAGAGATGGGTATAGGAGCACAAATACAGATTTTAATGAGCAGATTTGAAATTGACTGAGGGTCAGGCAAATGTGTGCTAACATAAGGCAAGTTGTGCTGGTGAAAAATCTAACATAGGTGAAAATAGAACAGCTTGAAAGTTATTTTACAATGCAGAGTACACTGCAGTGGTTCAGAACAGCCAGGAAGGAGTGTCTGAGATAATAAATGCTGTAGTGGAGTTTAGGTAGGTGTGAGATGTTTGTCCCTGCTGAATAGCATTAGCAGCTTGTTAAGGCCAAGTGAAAAATAAATCACTGACTTCAACAGACTTTATTGTTTACTAAGTCCTTACATTTAGATTTACACAGTGAACTGGACTGCCAGAGTGCATCTTGAGTTAGTGAGCTGGTGCTCTTCAGCTGAAGGAATTATCTTGATTTATGTGATTAGCAGTATGCAGACTTAGAGAAAACCAAGGTAGTTTCCTCATGCAGGGCGTTACAAGCTTCAGTGCCTGCACACACGGTCTCTTTTGCACTATTGCCAGGGAGAAATTCTTGGCTGTGCTCCTCAAGTTTCCTGAAGAAGTTATAGCAGATGGTTGGCATTATTTATTCCTTTTAAGGCTGAAAAAATCCTACTATCTACTATTTCCACTGAAGAGATCTTACACCTATTGAATCCATAATCCTTTGGGCTTCTTTCCTCACTCTTGACCTAGAAATCACCTCACTGTTTCTATTCCAGCGAAACCAAAGCTTTCTTGTCCACAGCCTCTCAGGATCCATTTAGATAGCGAGACCTATTCCGATGCCAGCACTCATATCAGTGCTGCATTTTGTGCTTGAATGGTTTAGCACTATGAAACTTAACTCTGAGACAAGCACTTGAAAACCCTGCCCAAGGGACAAAGCCTACATTCAACCTCCTGTATTCCACATTTGCCTTCCTTGACTCATCATCTCTCCTGAAAATTTCCTTTCTTGTCAGTTCATTACCTCACATGAGCATATGGTGGACAACCCTGTACAGAGTTTAAAGAACAGGAGTCATGACTCTGCTATACCTCATGCTGTCCATGCCAGCCAGCTTTGCAGATCTGTCTGCCCTACATTTTTATTTAAGCTATGCCATCAAGACTGCTTTTTGACTTTGGTTGGTAGTTAGAAGCTTTGTATTATTGAAGGGCTTAGGGTCACCCTGTAGGCACACTTGCAGACCATCACTCAAAGTGAGAAAGAAAGGTTAGTCATCTACTCCCACCAGCTTTCTGTTCTCTGTTTAAGTCCCTGAGGAACTTTCAGGAAGACAGGAGATAGACTTGATCCCTTCTTTTGGTTTTTATGCAACTGTGGTAGTGGAGGTGATAGAATTAGCAGTAGTAAAACACGGGAGAAGGTGGATGGAGATGGCACCAGGGGTACCAGTAAGACAAATATTTCCTGACTAGCCATGGTGTGTGTGTGTGACTGTAAATGGAGTCGGCACATGTCCAAGAAGGTTGATGAAAGGTTAAATAATCTTTCTTTTAATAATGGACCTCATGAGGCTCTCTGAGGTTGCTACAACAGACTAAGTGAACAAGTTCTTTCAACAGCCCTAGTATTTTCCATCATTGAAAATTATTTATTTTACAGGTCAGATGCCCTATTAGTATTGTTAGGATTTCTTGTCATTCTGACATCAGTTGCATTTTATCCCTTGTGATTTCTAGAATATATTTAGAATAGATTTTTTTCAGTACAGCAACAGCTTAATCCTCTTGCCATCTCATTACAATATGAGAAAATTGAGATTGCTTGGGGGACATTAGTTAATAAACCCATTGCCTATAATTCCCAGACCATTGATGCATTTTTCCATCTTTATTTAATGGGATGCTATTTTTCACATTGAAATATCCAGGCTCTAGCAGTGGAGAAATGCTACAGATAAATTCACACTGCAAGGGAAAAAAAACCAACAGGAAATGGTTACTATTTTAAATGAAGAAAGAAAACTCTTATTAGGCAACTGCATCTTTTTGTTTGATTAAAGCTGAAATCTAAAACCTGATTCTTCACTTGCACTGGTTTTATATTTGTCTCATTGACTTCAGTGGAATTAATCCTAATTTACACTGGGATGAGAAAAATTGGATCACTGAGGTTTTATTATTCCAGACGGTAACCAATGACCCGGTAGAACTTTTAATTCTCGAGCTAGGGGGATGCTGTAAGAGTTGAGAGGTTGTTTGTGGCACAGACAGGAAGATGAGATAAGACAAAACAAAAATAAAGTGCTTCAGGCTATCTCATTCCAGGGGGCTTGTCCTCACAGGCCACAGGGGATGGTTTTGCATTTCCATTAAGCCACCATGTTCTTGGAATTGCATTTTCCAGGCATTTTCTCCAGTCTGCTAAGAGAGCTCACTGACAGTGTCCAGATGCATGACATACTCCTGACAGTGATCAGTTCCTGTTCTTAGTCTCTGCCAACATCTCTTTCCTCTCCTCATCCCTTTTATTTTAACACTCAGGGAGAATAGCCATGTTTTTAAATCAAGTGGCTTCTCTGCAGAGGAAATTACTAGTGAGCAATGCAGGGAGCAAGCAAGCACTGACAGGGACACATAGACATTCAGCCAGACCATCCTTTTCTTCCATTTGCAGTTCACTGTGCAGCCTAATAAAGACTCTGGAACAAAAAGCAGCTTGGTATATTACATATTTATATATAAATTACAGCTGGCTCACTCCACCTCAGTGATGGCAGGCAGCAGCTCTTGGCTCTGTGCTTGGCCATAATGGCAGAAGTACTACCTCCTCTTCCCTTACTCTGCCTCCAGAGCAGGCTCTGACATTCCCAAGGGAGGACACGAACTGCATTTATCTGCCCCACACCACTGCTTCTCTGTGGCTTGGAGGCCATCAGTGGTACACATATCACCACCAGGAATCTGTCTCAGTCCATTTCCACCCTTGTGCACCATTCTGCTTATGTTCACCATGCTCTGTTGTGCTGTGTATTCCTCTTCAGCGCCCCACCCTGCTCTGTCTTACAATCCTCTTGTGGCTTTCAGATCCCCTGGACAAAATCTTAATTGTTTTCTGTCTCTGATTCTGCCTGGCCAAAGACAGGTTGCTTCATCTGATCTTCCTGTCTCCTGTATGTGCAATTCAGGCCCATTCTCTTCCCCTGGTAGATTTGATCATCTACCCAGAAGATCATTTTCTTCAGTCTCCTTACAAACAATCTGCAGGCAGGTTGGAAAGTTACTGCTTTAATTTGACAGCATTTGATCCTCACCATGCTCAGGTCTGAGCATCTAGATTCAGCAGCATGTGTTTAGACTTCCAACTATCCACTGAAATCAATAACAGGAACCCAAATAGGAATTCAAAGCCTAAATGTTTCATTGGCGATGAGCTTTGGTCCTGTAACAATACTCTGAATGAACTTAACCTTCCTTAATCCTTCCAGCAAGCACACATTTGTCCTTTCGCCATGGACTTCAAACAAAGAGTTTGCATTTACAAATGATCCCTCTTCCAGGAAAAACATAATCCCTCTTAGCTCCTGAGTTCTCTAACAGAAAGCGTTATTATCTTTGCTGAGGGGATAAAACTTCATTCTTGATTGAGAAAACTGAACAAAAAAGCATTTGATCTGATTGACACAGCTATTCTGGTTGAATTGGGTAGTATGTTTAATCAATAAGCTTTGCCCTTCAGAATACTAATGCTTATCTTGTAGTTGCTGCTTCTCAAAATACTGTTTGCTATAGAATTATTTGTTTAATATGATGGACAAACATCTGACTCCATCAAGAAAACCTGAAAGTCATAGAGTGTGACAGTGGGGCTGTTCTTTGGGAGCCCAGGTAGGATAGCTTATAGAGAACCATTCCACCCTTCATTTCTTAGCATATCTGTTAAATTTGTTATATTTTCTTTCAAGTGGACGCAGACTTGCAGTGTAGCAGTATACAGTTGACTATGGCTACTGTGGACTTTTATTTGGAGGTCTCAAAGGATAATCCAGGAAGCAGTCATTCTGCTTCAGTTCAGTGAGGCTTCCTTAAAGCCAGTAGTTATGGAAAAGTGACTTCTTTGTGCAGTTTTCAGATATTAATAAAGATTGATAGATGTATTAGAATACTAAAATATGAAACAGGCACATTTTTTTAAAATCAGTGCTGCTTAGCTCAGTAATATCCTTCCATACAAAAAATAAGTTGTAGGAGGTATAAACTTACATTACCATTGGAAAGAGGGCTACTACATTTGGATCATCTCTCTAAACCTCCACAGATTTTTACTGCAATATAATTATTGAAGATAGAGGCACTGGTGTCAATAAGCTACTGAATTTGGAGTAGTTTGTTGAAACTTCAGCAAGTCCTGAGTCATATTCCCTTTAAAGTTTCATGTAAAGTCAATCACAAGGAGTACTGGTGCAAGTGATGAAAAAAAAATTAGCCTTTATTCTGGGAAGTTGGATTATAATTTAATGATTATTCTGCCAAGAGACTACACCTTTGTGTAAACTGCTATAAAGTTAGATAAAAGTGGTGGGATTTTTTTTTCTTTAAACACACCCTGGATAAACAAATTTCTTTGAACAAGATATGGAAGCTGCAGAAATATAACACCGTGTTTGTCTTGAATGGCTATTGTTGCATGCATGAATATATTTCCTACCTGTTTTTAAATGAATAATGCTAGTGTAGGTTCTCAACAGATAGGAGTGATGATTTTGGAAGGCTTTAGATATTTACTAAATATTTTATGCACTTTAAAGGGGCTTTCTTTAACTTACTGACAAAGGCTATTTCAATTTACATAATAATTTTAAAAGCCCCAAATCCTCAAAATACATTTGAGGTGATCCTACTCTTAAAATAGAGAGTTTGGAAAAAAATATAGATTTTGGCTAATTTTTAATAGCACCTGTGAATAAGGTAGTGGAATATTTTAAATACAAAATTGTAAAAGTACATAATTATTTGCAGTTCATGAAAGAAAGCAAATGAAAATAATGTATTTGTTTGTTCATAATAAAGTGGTTACCTGCTTCACACACAGCCCTTGTGGAACTGAGTATTTCTCAATAGTATTAGAAGAAACACAACTGTTTCAACATAAACAAGGAAGCATTCAATATAATCAATTAATTTATTATTAATTTAAAAATATTCAAGTGTTCAAAATAAATAAGGTCTACAAAATACATGCATTTATATGCACTGTAAGTGCCCCCTAGGAATTTTTATATCTGTTACTCAGTTTGAAAAAGGAAATTGACAAAGGAATGGCAGTCTCAAAAATAATGTATGCTTTTACATTTCAGGAAAGAGAGGTAGCTGAGTAAAAGAAATATGTTAATATTGGCAACCTCTGCTGAGAGAATTATGGCAATATTATTGAGGAACACCTAAGATTCCACAGAGAAGCAGCTTATTATGAATATTTCAGTTGCAGTGCAAGCCTCAATCAGATAAAATAAAGCTTCGTTACTGCTACTGCTCCTGAAACTATCTTATTTTATTTTAAAATATATATATTTGTTGCTATACACAGACTCTGGAAGCTCCGGAGCTTTAAGCTCTTTGAACACAGTAACTGAAGAGAGACTAGAATGAGGACATGGAGGAAGGGGCTGGTTTTTTTAGCTAGGGACCTTGCCTGATACAAAAGCCTTGTCTTGTTTCTCTGTTGTGTCAAGCTGCCTCGCCATCCAGCTGCAGCGCGGCAGAGGGAAAGTGCTCGTTTCTCGCCTAGACAAGCTCTGAGGGGCTCTGCTGCAACTCGCACTTTTGCTGAGAAAATGCCACATGCTGAGCCAAGTTCATTTGTACTTGAACTCCATTAAAGCTAATGGGCTTTCCCTGGGGATGAAGATGGTTTCTTGAAGCTAGGTGGAAATGAAAGAAGACATCACTTAGGGGAGCTGAGATATGACTGAAATGGAATATGAAACTGTTTATTCCTAGGTCAGGAGATGTTTTTCCTTTTTCAGCTTACGTCAGCCTGGAAAGAATTTTATAGCATGGGATATCCATACCCTTATCTAGGCTGAATAATAAACTATGCACTGGGAAGCACATGCTTCCAGACTGGGCAGTTTCCTCTTCCTCCAGCCCAGTGCTGCTTCAATCTCACTCTTGCTAATATGTCTATTGATTAAAAACTGGTTTGGTTTTTTTTTTCAGCCTTTTTTGCCTGAGCTAATTTGTTTTTTTAAGAAAAAAAAATCTAACACTTTATTAGTTCTCAAGCTAAACTCAGTAGTGATGTATGTGTTACTAATTAACTGAAGTGTATTTTAGAGCTTGCTCTTGCCTGGGCACATATGATAGTGGGCCATCAGCTGAAAGTTTTGGTAGGATCAGCCTTTAAGGGTGGTAGTATCTTAGGCCGCAAGACTGCAGACTTCTTTCCTAACTTCTATTCACACCTTAGTATTCACACCAGAATGTGTGCTGTCAGGATTTCTGCTGGTCTCTGGACTGCCAGACCCCCCTTGCTGGGAAACACAGCAGCAGCACAGAGCACTCATGCTCAGCATGGACATTCAGATTCATTTGATGTCCCTAAACATCTTATATGCTCTTCTTCATCTTCTCTATGAAGAGTCATTGTGTCTCCAGAATGCTGTCTCCAAAGTCATGCAGCACATGAAATCAAAAATGAGAAGGGAGTTTAGGGTTATCCATATACCAGGACAGAGCTCTGAAAACCATTCTCTTCAAACTTCTATAAACTAGAGCCTTTTTGAACTGATGCCTGACTTTGAATTTTTATGTTGAGACAATATAAGCTGACCCCTCTTAGGTGATACCCAGTGTACAATATGTCTTTCTCAATATGCCAGATGTAAGAAGGCATAACTTTTCAACTCAGATTATATAGAAACCTATGTATAATTGCCTCATTCAGACTTCACTGTCAGACAAAGTGATGGCTGTGACATTTCCTTAGGCGCCTTCTAGCAAATTCAACTAGAGATGTAAGTGTTCATCTGAAAAACTCATCTCACAGCTTCAGATTGGTTGGCATCAACCAGAGACAAAAATAAGTATCAAAATGAGTGGTCCCTCAAGAAGGACTTGGGCAGGCTGCCTGAGTACACAGAGTCATACAGTGTGCTGGAACCTGTATACAGTTACTCCTCACATAAAGCACACAACCTGGGCCTGAGAGCACATATGATTAATGGTGCCAGCTGGAAGACGCTCGTAAACTCATCCAGAGTTCACCGTATGGAATAATAACTACCTGATGATGTTTTGCTGGAACGTGGCATTGGGAGATGGCAAGTTTCTTGCTTGAGTGCTGTGATGACAGGGAAGTGGTGAACAAAAGAGTTGTGAGTTGTGAGGATGTGCTAGTATTTTTTTAATAGTAGCCCACGAAAGGACAGATGGAGGTGTATCTCCTTCAGAAATGCTACTTGGAAAGGTCTGCCATTCAGAGGGAAATGGGGCAAGTCTCCACCTCATCTATTTCGATTTCTCCCTGAGGAATAAGTCACTAATTTACCTACAAAGCAAGAGCAAGAGACCTCTAACCCTCCTAAACTCAGAGAAGAGCTGTGCTTCCCTCCAACTGCATACAGCGTCCAGGTGTGGTAAGGGTGCAAAGGGCTTGGAAAGGGAGGCTCAAAGGACCAGGACAAGATGGTTGTGGTGAAGGAAACAGCCAAGGCATAACTACACCAGCCACCTGGAGACAAGAGCTCAGTGCTGGAGATGGCCCCTCCACTCCAGTCTAGGATTTGTCCTGAGACCTTTACAAGAAGATGTCCCTGGGCTGTTACTAAGCATGCTGAGGAAACGAAGGGCCATGCCTCTTCTCTGAAATGCCAAAGGTCACCCCAGAGGCAAAGGTGGCTAAGCCTAGACACACAGCTCTTGTTCCCACCCACCAGGCTGGGAGGAGGTGGAGGAAGCACCTCATAGAAACTCAGAATCACAGAATTATTTGGATTGGAAAGGACTCTCAAAGATTATTCCATGGGCAGGGACCCACAAGACCAGGTTACTCAAAGCCTCATCCAAACCAACCTTGAATACTTCCAGGGATAGGGCATCCACAACCTCCTGGGAAACCTTGTTCCTGTGTCTCAGCAACCTCACTACAAATAATTTCTTCCATGTCCAACCAAAATCGACTCTCTTTCAGTTTCAAATCATTGCCCATTGGTCTATCACTACAGGTAAAAAAATCCATCCTCATCTTTCTTATAACTCCCCTTCAGGTACTGGAAGGCTGCTTTAAACTGCCCCAGAACCTTCTGTTCTCCAGGCTGAAGAGCTCCAACTCTTTCACTGTTCGTAGGAGAGATTCTCCAGCCCTCTGGGCATCTTTGTGGCCTCCTCTGGACTCCAGCAGGTCGCTCTTCCGCGGAAGGGGTGTCGTGGCCACGGGCGACCCGCGGGCCGAGCGGCTGCAAGGAGGAGTCCGTAACTGTCCCCTCGGGCAGGGGAAGATGCGGGGCAGGAGGAGATGTGAGGCAGGGGGAGATGCTGAGGCAAACGCGGGGTCACTCACCCGCCGCCACCGCCCCCTCCCGGCCGGGCAGCGGCGCGGGGCGGGGCCGGGGCGGGCCGCTCCTCACCCCGCCCTCAGCGGCGGCGGCGCCTGTCCTCTTTGTGCCGCTCGCCCTAGCACCGGCTGTCCCCCGCCTCGCCGCGACCCTGACTCTCTCGGCTCCGGCTGCCGACGTTGCCGCTNAGGCGGAGGGGCGAGCCCGCCGCCGCCGCGGGAGGAGGAGGAAAAGGAGGAGGAGGAAAAGGAGAGATGAAGCGCTTCCACCCTGGGGTCGCGCTGCTGCTCTCGCTGCTGTGGGAGGTGAGGTGGGCCGTGGGGGGAGCGCTGCCCTGCGGCGCCTGCGGCAGACCCGGGTTCACCCCGCGGGGGTCCGCCATCGGTCGCGACCTGGAACTGCGCGGCGGGCGGAGGGGACCTGCAGCCGTCACCCAGCCGGGGGGCGTGCGGGGGAGGTGATTTATTTTGGAGTTAATGTCTTTGCCGGAACGGGCTTGGCTCCACAGGCAGTGCGCGATCAGGGGTGCGGGGGAGCTGCGGGGCCGGGCTGGGCGAGACCCGGCGCGGCTGCGGGTGTGGTGGTCACGGGCACTGGCGGCGGCCGGGCTCGCCGGGTGTCCGGGGTCTTACTGCAAGAGCAGAGGAAAGATTATCCGCGGTGGGATGGAGCAGGGTAAGACGGGACCTGTAGGCGGGGGCACAAGCTGCTGGAAGCTGCCCATTCCCAGCAGGCTGGCGGACTCTCCAGGGGACGCAAAGCATACGCCTGTCAGTAAGGGTTAAACGAAAGGTGCATGTCTTATTTTCATTTTAAGTGGCCTTTCGTGGACAAAGTGTCTGTCCATTGCGAGGTTGGTAGAGGTGCGGCGGCATCAGCTCACGAGGAGTCGTAGCAGCACCGAGCAGCGTGGTCAAACTTCTGGGAAAGCCTAGATAGCGCAGGCTTGTCGTACTTAAAACAATCAAACAAGAAAACAAACAGTGAATTAGGAGCTTTCATTAATTGGAGAGGGGATTTGTGCCACGCAGTTACAGAATCGTAGAACAGTTTGGATTGGAAGATACCTTACAGATCGGGTAGTTTCAGCCTCCCTCGCATGGGCTGGGATGACGCTGGATCAGCGGGTTGGGAAACCAGCTCTTCTTTTTCAGGGGGCGGATCTGTAGATGTTCTCTGGGGGCCAGCTGTCTCTTGGTGTGTGGTTTAACCTTGGGGCTGGGGGCAGGCAGGGGAACATCAGTAGCCCCCCTAGGACAGAGCCGTGCGGGCACGCTGCCTTGTGCAGCTCCGGTGGCAGGTTTGCCAGCGTGCTGGAGTCATCGCCGGGACACGTGCGGTGGCAGCGTGCCGGGGTGACTTCGGGAACACCCGTGGGCTTGTCTTAGGTACATCTTTACATTTATAAAGCCCAGAGGCAATGTAGCTGAAAGTGTCAGAGAGGCGAAAGACCTGTGTTGCCTCTGTGATGGAGCAGTTTAGACAGAAAATGAATTAATTTTTTTTGACAAACAGCATGCCACCAAACCCGTACATGGAAACCAGAGTGCTGGCTGTGTAATTACTGCTTTCGGTAGTGGATATAATTAATGGAAATTATGTTTACTACATGTTTATGCCACCTACGTAGATGAATGATTTCTGGTGTGTTGCCCACTATGCCATCCAGCATCATCCCATTTAAACACTCACATCAAAATTATCGGTTAATGTTAATAAATATAACTCTTTACAAATTAATTGGTTTGCATCTCCTTACCCTCGGTGTAAACCTGGCCCTGATCCTGGCCCTCAATTGCTCTTGGCTTCGCAGCAGCTCTTCAGAAAGCAGGAATAGCAAAATGTCGATTGAAACAAACACCACCATTTCCCTGAGGGATTTTGTTCATCTGAAACTGTGAAAGGTTTTGCCCCTCCAGGATCTCTTTGATTAGATGTCTCTGCTCTCTTAACGTGTATTCTGCTGAAAAAGATCATTCGTGCCTGAAAAAAGTAATTTGCATAAATCCTCATTGGAGATAGCCAATGTTGCTGTTATTTAAGCTTTTGTACTTGTTTTAATTGTGGGGGTTTTTTTTTCCCCTTTTTCTTTTAATCTAGAATGTTTGTTTTGCCATCTGGTTTTGTGGATTTTTTTTTTTTTCTTTTTTGGAAATGCTTAGGTTACCTATTAAAGTGAGATACTAGGTAAATACGATTGTATTCTACAGGCCCAGAAACAGAGTGCTGGGGGTTTAAATAATAATTGGAGACATCTGGTTGTTTTGAAGGTTTTTGATACATGAAACTTTTGCTGTCTTCTGCACATAGTTCTGTACTGGATATTATCTGGAATAACATTGCTGCAATTGTTTTAAATCTGTTTGCAGCTTCAGCATGATCTTAGTTATTACTGAACAGAGCATGAACTGAGAAATGTGGTTTTCATTCATCATTTTGCAAAAGGCTCTGACTGTTACCCAGATACTGTGGGGAGGAGCCCAGTTAGTCTGAGAATGCTCTGCAGTAGTTTACTGATTCTAACCAAGTTTTCCTTGCTTAGATTACCCAAAGTACTTGTTGAAAATGTCTGTGTATTGCAAAACCACTGTTCCTGGTTATATTAATGAAAGGAATGAACTCCTTCCCAACTAAGTATACATCAAAGTCGTGGTGGGTGTGAGTTTGGATGTGGGGAGTGTGTGTGTTTGTAGCTTTCAGGTTGAAGCCTAGTCAGTAGCTGGCTGTGCCAGTCTCCCACAAGGAAGTGGTGGTTTGCTGTTCCTGGTGTAAAGGCAGAAGATGCAGAAGAGGGGGCTGAGGGGCAGGGAAAGGAGTTTCCGTGTGCTGGTGGGTGGTTTCATGAAGGCAGCTAAAAGCATCACCATCGAAGCAGGATTTACACATAAGAAATTGCTGTCTCTTGATGCTAAAACACCAGTCCTTGTTATAGATAAGCTTCAGATGCACTAATTACAGAAACACCCAGAGCACTGTGATGGTGGGAGAGGGGAATTAACTTTGAGTTTTCTTCTTTGATGAGGGTCTTTCACTGCAACCAGAGAGACCATGGTGGAAGAAAAATCTCCAACCCCAGGACCCAGAAAGCTCTGCTCTGAGAAGACCTTGTTATTAGGGGAGAAAAGCCAAAGATGCCATGTGTTTTGCTCCTGACTTAATTGCAGTTGAACAGTTTAACAAGTAAGGTAAAATGTGGTGGACAATTTGACAGGTAATTTTGGTTCTTGCAGGAAGAAATGAAGACTGTTAAATCTTTATCTGTCTTTTTCAAATTAATTTGGCTACTTGGAGATAGCAGTGTGTTATTAACTGCAGTTGTTTGGAATCCCCCTTTTCACCAGGAGCCTGGATGTCTGCTATACCTGTAGTACTGGGGTATGTGATTTCTGCACTCACAAATAACCAGTGGTCTTGCTTGCTAGCTTGGTTTGTGATTCTGTCAGCAAATGTCTCAATTGGCTCTCAGTTTTATGGACAGATTTGAGAAGGTCCTTGAAGTGATGTCTGTTTGGGGCATATATATCAAGATTTTCTGCTTCTGTTTTATCAGTGATCCTAAGGGCTTTGGCTGTCTGAACTTAAATGTGACTTTAATGAATAGTGATGTCTTTGAAATGGAGAAAAAATAAAAATTAGCAGGCAGTCCCCCCACCCCTGATGAAGCAAGCTTATTTTCAGCCTGAATGAGGACACCAGTGTCTCTGTGGAGTTTACTTCTCAGACTGAGTGTTTCCTTTCTCTCTCACAAGCTGTAGAAGTGCTGGATGGAGGAGAGCTCAGTAGCTGAAGCTCAGCTTAAGGATGGGGAAACTGAACAGAGCTGTTTCAGGCCGAGAGAGGACCCTGTCTGTGCTGCAGTGGTGATAAAGGTGTTTTATTGTTACTGCTGCAGAGAAGCATGCTGGGTAGCCTCAACTTTCAGAGCTGTCAAATAATTTTAGGTGCCTAAGCCTCTGGTTGGCCCGTATGTTGTATCCAGGAGAATCTAGCAGCTAAAGTAACTGTCTGAATATTTAAGTTAAGCTTAGATGAGTGAGGCCTGCAGTAGTTGCTGTAGGTGGTGTGAGCTGTGTGTGAGAATCCCTTTAGAAAGGTTTCCATGTGGCTATAAAAAATTGAGAACCTCATTTATGGAAATACTAGTGTTGATTTTTCTACACACTGAGTTTCTCATTAGTGAGAACTATAATGTGGATAGTGATAGAAACACTGATAATTGGATGGTTGAAAAAAAGTGATCAGTATAGTTCTCTTGTTAACTTGTCAGATGAAAGATACTACATAAGAGTCAAGTGCCTTTTTTAAAAAGAACAAGAAAATGGACATGTCATAGGAACAGCAAAATGTGTTATCTTGAAATAAAATTCAAACACTCCTGACAGTCTGTCATACGAGATTTATTTAAGTAAGAGCAAAGTTGGCTGGTGCTCCTCAGTTGGTTAACTGCTGTGTTGAGCTCTTTTAGTATAATTTTTTAAGTGGACTTCAACAGGAGAGATTTTATCAAATCAGAGAAACCAAAAATTTCTGTCCTTCCTGAAGCTATTTGTTTGTGGTTTTTCTTTGATTGTGTGTGGGTTTTTTGGGGCTTCTTAAATTTTTTGGTTTTTTTTAAATTTCTGTAGGAACAAGAGCATTATGATGAGCAAACCCACCAATCTTAAAGAAAAAACCTACATATTTTGATCATGGTAGGCACAGGTGGAGTTCAAGAATTTGTGAGGATTATGGGGACCACTCCATCCTCTTCTCCCCCCCTGTTTCTGGTATTTTTTTCTATCCATTAGTGGTCAGGTTTTCCTTTATATAAAGTACTGTAAGAGTGTATGTACCCTTGAATGTACAAATGTGCAAATGTACGCCAGTGTTGTTGTCTCTGTGATGTCTCTCTTTTGTGGAAGCCCACTGACACTGCCCTATTGATGTTTTAACTCTTGTTCTTTCAGTGGGGGTTGGAGGGAATAAGGGGAAAAGTCTATCCCAAAAAACCTGCAAAGGGAGTTGTTAGTGTAGCTGTGTCCACTAACCCTCTCCAGCTTTTAGGTTTGGTTATGTAATGGACTTAGCAGATTAAACAATTTCTGGTGGATTTTTTTTCCTACCCTCCTGCATCTGGTTGCAAAGCAGCTATTGCACTGCTGAGTGAAGGCAGGAAAGAGCTTACTTACAGTTTATAGTTTGGGGATCCAACTGGTGCTGGCAAGCCTTCCCTGCCTCTTGACAGCAGTGAGATGGGCTGTGATTTCCAGGCAGGAGGACTGAGCTCACACACTTTTCTCACTTTGCTCCTGCTGAGGAGGAGACAGTTTCGTTTTGGTTGTGGGAAGGGAATGGGTGGCCGACTGCTATTTGCATCCTTTAAGAGGACGTGCAAATGGGTTTTTTTGGGTTTGGCTGGTTTGGGGTTTTTTTGTTTAAATTAGAAGAAGCTTTTATAAAAACTGTTTATGTTTTCTTATGGCAGTCAAAAATATTTAGCACTTTCTGTTATGCTTTCTTCATACAGGGGAAGTCCTCTGACTCTCTTTTGTCTTTGTATTTTCCACTCAGATAATACAGGTGGCTGGAAGGATGTGTTAAACTTGGCCAAGGCAAGCTCTTAGACTTCAGGTGCTCTTTTAAAATGGATTTAGGTAAAATCAGTGAAAAAAGGGGTCAATTGAATCTCTTTGGTTTAATACAAATCCATTTTGGTTTTCTCCACTAAGAAGAGGCTTAGAAAAACTGCAGTGAGTATGCCCATGTAGAGGCTTGCTGTGGTCATCAGTGTAGGTTGAGTTTACAGGCAGAAACAGATTAATGCTTGAGCTTATGCTACAGAATTTAAAATAAAAAATCGTATCTTGCTGGGGCAAGGTGGCTACCAATTTGCTTCAAATTTTTTGTGATATAATGTAACATCCATATGAAAAACCATTACATAAAGCTATGTAATGATTCTTGTGTCTAATTTTTGATGATGCTATTTTGCTTTGTATGCTCAGCAATACAGCTGAGTTTGTTCTGCTGAAGGTTTTGTTGAAATCCTGTTAGAGTTTGTGTGGCAAATATAAACTCTCTTTGGACTAGCAAGAGGCAAAGCCTTTTGAAAAGCTTTTTTTTGGTTTGCTTGAATAGTGCTTTGTTTTGGAAAATGAATCTTAGGTCTATCTGAAGTCTGGGGACACAGCCTGAGATCTTGGGCATTAAACGGCAGTTTCAAGACAAGGGAAAGCTAAGGTCCTAAACAGAGGATATTATCACTATCCTGATATCAGAACAGTATGATACAAGATGAAATGCCATCACTGGTACTTCAGAAGGGCATGAGAGGGGAATGTGGGTTTGTTGAATGCTTTTTTTCTTTTTTTCCTTCTGAGAACAATGTATCTTGACAGGTTTCTCACATGTTAAATGGAAGAGTTATCACTGTTGAGTTAAAAATGTCCTTCTTCAGAAGCATGTCTTCAGCTTTGTGCTAAATAGGTGTTAGCTACACCTGTGTTTTAAATAGCTCAACTAAAAATCTCTTTCTTAATGACTCAGCTTTCAGTCTGGTCAGCTTTTAAAACAAAAGGAGCTAGCAAGAAGCAATTTCTAATTTGTACCTCATGTAATGATGATGTGGGTTGCTGCTGGCAAGGGTAGTCTCTAATCCCTGGTTTTGCCAGCTCCCACAGGTCTAGTGACCCTGGGACCACAAAAGGATCTTATCAACCCACTGATGCCATGAATGACTAAGCCACAAAAAGGGGTTGGGGGAAAGAAGTGAGAGGGAATAATTTTCCATTGGTTCAGCAGAGGTTTATGCTGTGGTATAGCATGAAACTTGCTGCAAGGGAGGAGGGAGAATGTATGGTTTGGAGCAGGGCTGCTTGTTTTGGTAGCACACTTCTTGTTTCAATACATTAGGTATCTTCTAATGGGAATCAAAATCCTTTTGGTTGGAAAAGACCTTTAAGATCATGGAGTCCGATGATAACACAGCCACATCCACCACTAAGCTGTGTCCCTAGATGATACTGCATTTGTCCTGGAGTGGAAGGCAATCATGCAGACCTTTTCCATGCTCTGCTAGAAGGGAAAACTACCAGAGTTTGATTTTTTTTTTTCCCTTTCCCTGCAAGATGCTATTAGATACTACTGTGGGAAAGTTAGTCTTATCATTTTCCCAAATCACCTGCCAAGTGTCTCTCGGAGCAGAAGTGCTCTCTACCAGGAGCTACTGTCCTCTGCAGCCTTTCCCATCTGTGGGGCAGGGGAGGGTCATGGATGGAGGCCATACTTCTGGGGAAGGTCCAGCTTCAGTTGCAGCATGGGACGGACTGTTGTCCTTGGGTCCAGCCAAAGGTAACTACAAAAAAAGCACTCCTCTGCTATACTCTTCACCTCTTTCATTTGGAGGTCTAAAAAAATCCCAAAACCTTGGCCTTTCATTGAAAATGAATAGAAGTGATCTGGGACTTAGTTTAAAAGTTCAGAGGCAGTGGAAAGTAGCCATTTGTGAAGGGCGATGAAGTGGGGTGGTGGGAGTGTACCCAGACTCCAGTCCTGACTACATATGAGTCCTCTGTGAGCAGCTCACCGTTTCCTGCTGGAGTAGGAACAATGTTATGCCAGCTGGCTTGGTGTCCTGCCTCTGACATTGATAAGCATCAGGCAACTAAAGATCTGGCAGTAGTTTTCAGGATGGATCCTTCCTTCCCAGGTCTTGTGCTGCTGGAATAAGATGTGAGGGCTGTGGACCCCAGGAATGTAGCCAATACCTCTAAAGATTTGTCCTTCTAAGGTAATTGCATTTAATGTTATGCCTTTCTTGTTACGTGCATTCCAGTCTGTTTGGATCTTCCCTGAGAGTATGAAGAAGTGGGGAGCCCTGAAATGAAATGATTATGAGAGTAACGTGAGCATGCGGGAAGGTGGCAGGGATCTCACTGACAGCAGACTGAAGATGATGGGTAGCACGTGTTACATTTGATGTGTGAGGAGCATTTTGTTGCACATGTTCATCTTCCTGGGCCTCAGTCAGTGGCACTAAAACCCAGGGGAGGGTGATGCTTTTGTAGATCTACTCTGCTTAGCTTGGTCTGGCCAGCAGTGTAGTTACAGTGACAGGCTTGTGCTGCTGTGGGTTCAAGAGCAGGTAGTGTGCCTGTGATCCAGAGGGTTTGGTTGTGAATAAATAGGGAACATATACTAGCAAAGTATATGTTCCCTAAAGCATATACTAACTAGTTTGGTTGTCAATGTCAGGGAACATATACTAGCAAAGAAAAATAAAGTCAATGACTGTAGTAGCAAAGATGGGCTTCTTTTGAGTTGCTGCAAACTTGGGATTTTTTGGCTCGCAGAGTTGTGTTTTTCTGCATGCATGTCTGATGGCTGTAGGTAGACCAGCAAAATTCTTCAGTGTGTCCTGGTCGGAGTCTGTATTTCTACTTTTCTGGACAGAAGATGGTCCTTGTCTAACCAGAGGAGGCCAGATGTTTACACCTTGGTGGTTGTAGCACAGTCTCTTATTAGGAGATTGATATCCAACTGTGCAGCACTGTTCAGACATGGTGATAAGACAACAGACAGTGTAAGATTTTCTACCTGGGGAAGTGCTCAGCTGTTGCTCAGTGTTTTGTTTCTCCCAGTTTTATTAAATCTCTTCACTAAAGTAGATAGAAAACCTGTTAACTTAGTGAATTCCTTTCTGCTTTCCTCATAGTATCTGTAAATGTGGAAGCAGGCACTTCTCACTGTGGTTGGTGGGTGACTGTAAGTGCTTCAGGTTTTGATGCACAAACCAGGCGAGGATGAGTCAGGCAAGTGTTTTCTTTCATTTCTGCTCCTAGGGGGGGAAAAATGCATTGCTCATCGCTACAGATAATTATCTCAATGCTGGTGTAAGTGAGATCCAGGAATTCACTACTGGCTCTCTTACAGTATGAGTTCCCAGCTCAAGGCCCTATTTCCCTGCTGCATTTGGAGCCAGGGCTTTAACCCATTACAGGAAAAGTAATGGGTATAAAAACCCACCTTTATTTGTTCAAGTGCCATCAAGTTTGGCAGAATCTCAGTGTGAAAAAAAGGACACATGATCTCTGAACATGCTGCTTTCAAATGATCAGACAATTGTCTAGCCTAAAAAAAACAAAGGGGAAGGCTGGGTGCGTAAGAAGTTTTAAATCTACTTTTTCGTGGTCTGCTTTTCTTTTTCAGGCTGACATAAGTTACTCCTATCTTGAATGCTGTCTTGCCTATTCCAGACATATATCAGTAATGATAACCATGATTTTCAATGCTTTAAGCAGCAATGGTGCAGAGGATGCCAGCTGATCCTGAAGTGTCAAGCAGTGCTGTCATGATGGCCCCCAGCGTGTGCAGTGGGGTTTTGCGTCAGGGACCCCAGTTCTGCTCTGATCTGCTTTTTGACTCAAGCAACTCACATCTCCTGGCTGTGATACAGAAGTGCTAATAGCGTATGGGATTGGGTTAAAACTCTTCAGATCTGGGTCATCCTGTAGTTTGAGATAGTGTAGGATAATATTAAGCTGCTTCACTTTTTTTTTCTGTAGCTGAAATGATAGTGGTCTCTGTTCTTAAACTGGTGTGCATGCATTCCTGCATAAAGTATGTTATACTGCTACATTAAGGCTGGGTATTTGCCTGCATATTTCTTAGGATAACCTGTATTTCCAGGGAAGCTAGGGAGCAGGGGAGGCATAAGTACCTAATAATAGCCAGATACTACAAGTTATGTAATGTTGAGGAAAACCTAAGGCAGTTTGGGACTTTTGCATAATGCCAGCACCATGCAGCCAGCTGAACTTAATGCTGAACTTGCAGCATAGTGATGGAAAAGTGTTTCAGGATTTGTAGGTGATCTATGGATCTTGGAGCTTCTGTTTTGTGAAATCCAGGTCTTAGATTTGTTTTCTCATGTGCTGTGGGTCATACTGATGCTGACTCCTTAAAGCCCAGGGTGAATATTATTGGCAAGTTGGGTCTCACTATGGCAGTTGTCTGGATAGGTATCTGCAGTGTTCCTAGAAGGCATTGGATGAAATCCTGAAAATGTGTCTCCTCCTGCTGTAGGAGACACACTGGAATATGCCCAAAACCTGGCTGGTGAAACTTCCTGGCGTGGCTGTGCTGACCCACTCTGTGAGCGAGTGTGCCTGTCACAAGGCACCCTGTGGGAACACGTTTAGGTTGCAGCTTCACCTGGCTTTCCCTGTGGACAAAAAGCTGTGGCACAAAGCCAGGGGGATTTGGATTAAGCTTATTTTAATTCTGTAGTAATCTTGACTTCCTATTTTTATTAAAGCCCTAATCCTGGGCTCCATCCAAAGGCCATTAAATGTCAGTGGAGACATCCCACTTGCTTCCCTTGAGTGCTGGGACAGGCTGCCTGGAAGGTGCTGGGTGCCTTTGGTTTTGGTGTCTCAACCAGCTCGAGGTGCAGGTGACCTTTGCTCTGTGCAGCTTCTGGAGTCCTGTGGGCAGGGATGGTGATGTCTTCCCTGAGCTGAAGACACACACACTAAAAAGTTTGGTCACCTTGAAGCAGCTCTTGGTGTTGCTCATCTGTGCACCTGCACTGGGCAGCATGTCCACTGGGCAGCATGTCCACCCATGGAGCTGCCAGTGTAGCTCTCCTTGGGGAAGCAGCTACTTCAGCTGGCCATGGTCACTGTCCACATTGCATAAGGAGAAAAGCATCGTAGTGATTATATAAAAGAGATTATGTAACTGGGTAATTTGGTAATCGTCTCTCTGGTGAACGCTAAGAATAGCTTGTGAATATGGTTTTATTTCTGTGATAACCATCCACAGTGATAAAGCACTGGAAAAACTGGGTGCTGGGCAGTGGCACAGGGTGAAGTACTTGTCCCTGCTCTGTGTGTGTGTTTGCAGAGACGCCGTAGCTCCGTCACTCCTGTGCTCCTCTGGTGAGACACATCAGTCCCTGTTCCCCCTGCCCCACAGTGTGGTGTGACTTGCTCCATAGGTGCGGTGAAGGTATCCAGCTGCTCTTGATAAGCCTGTGCCACCTGCCTGTGGCATCCTTACAGGGATGTGCAATGCGCAGGCAGAGTAGATGATGGGGGGGGGGGTAAACACACGTTGCTTCTCCATGAATTGGGGCCGTTTTCGCTTTCTCTTGCTTCCTGGAGTGTCTGGTTTTTTGTGCTGAAGTTGCCAGTACCTCTTTCCCCCACCCCACCCCAAGAAGTGTCTGGGAGGTGCTGGACCATTTCCAGGATCCTGGTGAGGAGCAAGGAGGCTGCTTTAAGACAACTGAGAAGACCATGTGTGTTCCAGCCCCAGTCACATTTCTGTTTGTAGGTTTATTCCTCACTTGCAGAAGGGAAGGTGACTCATGAAAAATATCAGATGCTGCTAAAGCCAGTGAGAGCTAATCGAAGTCAAGGGAGAAACTGTGGAGGAAATGGATGCTGTTCCTTGTAGTCTCTTAGCCCTGAGAAGGCTGTGCAGGGGTGAGCTTGGGATACCTTGGGAGAAGGCAGCAAGCTGGATGAAAGGCTGTGGTAGAGAGAAGAAGCAAGCAAAAGAAATTCTTGAGTGCCAGTGGTTCCTTTGGGAACATCAGTCCTGGCTCTGAAAATGTTTCAGCTCAGCTTCTGGAGTCTGGGTGGCTGCTGGCTTTTTTTGTTATGGGTTTGGTTTTTTTAAAATTTTTCTTCTGTGCAGTTTTAATTTGCCCTCCCATTCACTGTCCTGAAGGTACAGTTTGCCACCTTTTCTCCTTGCTGCAGCTACATTGTCTTCTCTACCTTGAATTGCTTTTTCAGCTCCTCATCTCTTGCTGCCCAAAGCTCAAGCTGTTTAACGTTATCTTCAAACTGCCACATAATCCTCTCTCCACCTACGGTTCTGACCTGGTTTCCTCCCCCTCCTCCCAGCCTTCCTCTGGACTGTTGTTCCACCCTTCTTGGTTTAGGGCGGCTTTCTTGTCTCTTTTCTGCTTTATTGGTTTCATGACTTGCAACAGTTTCCAATTCCTTGGCTGCTGGGTCTCTGTTCTCTTTTTAAAGTGGTTTTTTTTTTCCTGTACTTTCCTCTTTCATTTCTTTTCTAGGCTTTCTTCAGTTACATCTATCATTCAGCCCTGGCACAACCACTTCCCACATGGGTTTTGCTTCTCCCATAACTTTTTTACTTTTCCCTGCTTGCAGAAGGAAAGGCTGTTAACCATCTGCCCTTATAAGTGCCTTATGAATCCATTTCCCATGTATTGCAGTTTGGCGTTGGATACAGATTAAAAAAATATAATTTTAAACCCTTTTTCCTTGAAAGAAATAAAGATTTTTATCCTGTCCCTTTTGCCTGAATATCTGTCACCTAGCATGCTTTTTCTCCTTTTTTGTATGTTAGACTAGAGATTTGAGAATTCAGCTTGCAGCTTCCCCCAAGAATTCCCTTTGCAGAATGGGTGACTCCTTGTTACAGCTGGCTGCCTTGTGTACAGACCCCTTCTCCTTTGTATTTATGCCTCCTCCTTTGAGTAGGGTATCAACCCTGGTATATGTTGCTGTCACTGTCAGGACAAAGGAATGTTAGGGGAATGTTTTTAATAAACATATGGTGTTGCATAATGTAGATGGAAAGTAGGCAGAGGAGACTGCGTGCACAGCACTCTGTGAACTGTAGAGGACAAGGGCAGGCACAGGCCATGGATAATATGAAATTATTTTGATGCCATGTAAGTTCTCAGGTGCTTAATGGACTTAGTTTTTCAGTCTCAAATTACACATCTTGAAAAAGATGTGAGTAAAGTTGAGAGTTTTTGTGCAAAAGCATGTAAGGATGTGTTAGAGCTGTTATGGGAGCTTCTCTAATGTGAAAACCGTTGAATTTGCAACTGTACAGATACATTAAGAATAATCCTATCTGGACTGATAGGCAAGTGTGAAGTACTGAAAAGAGAAGGAAGACAAAATTCATGTCCTATGTTAACTTTTTAAAACCAATGAAAATGAAATCGTATCTAATTTGCATACATTTTATTAAGAGGTATGTATTAAACCCCTGCCTAAGATCAAAGAAAAACATTAATTCTTAGTTTCATATGGGTAAGGTGATTCAAGGTGTGTAAGTATGGCATAAAAAGGCATGAAGGCAATTTTTACATTTGGTGCAGAGACACCATACAAGATTTTGCTTTACTTTTGTCTGCCTTGCTGGTGTCACATGTAGCCTGTGTAATCTGATTTATTTTTGGAGTGTTACCTTCCTTGTTCTGAAACCTCCAGATGCAGGCTTTGACCACGTGGGTTGCTAGTCTGTGACAGAATCCCTGGTGCTCAGCTGGAGCATAGCAGTTGTATTGGATGTGATGGCAGAACTCTAACTGGTGGGAAGGAGCATAATGGGCTCCATGTTTTGGAGTTTGAACTGCACTCCTAATTGGTCATCTGTTCCCTTTGAAGAAAATAGACTGTAAAGATACTAAATTTCTTATGAAGGTTCAAGTTCAGTTGAATAGATTTAGTTAAATAGATTTCCAAAAGCAAGTCCAAGGGAGGGAAAAAAAAAGAGCAGTGTCTGTAAATATCCCACTGTCTGAGAGTGCCTGATGGAGCCAAATTAATAACTTTAAGTTCTCTTTTGAAATGTTCCTGCAGCAAGCTTTTAAAAAAGATCTAGAGAGGCTTGAAAGCAGGAACCCTTTGTAAAAAGTCTTTCCTTCAAACAAGAACATTTAGACATGATGTGAAGCAAGGTTATTAGTACTGGGTTTCCTGATACTGCCTAGAGAAAGCTTGGCAGCATTTTTCACTGCCGGTAGGGATAGCACTTGTAATCTCACTGTCAGTATTTGCAAGTGTTACTCAGGCCCTGCTTGGTGACTCCCTGGACATCTCCCTGAAGGTGACTGCCTCGTGTGTGAGGGTTGTAAACGCCTAGGTGTTGAGGAAGGACTGAGGTCTGACTCTGAAGCCATCTGTAGGACCAAATGGCTCTTCTGAGGGGATTGATCTCATGTCTACGCAGCCTTGCCAGATGTGTCTGGACCTGACTGTCCCTCACCCTGGCAGATGTTTTTGCAGCCAAGTCAATGGCACATGCCATGTTTGTGTCTGTGGTGCCAGCATGATGGTGACAGCTGGCAGGGCTGGCATCCTGCTGCTGGGCCAGGTACAGCTCCTGCCTGCCAGCGCTGCCTGCACTGCAGGAACAGAGGTGCTCACACTCGGATGCCTGTTCCTAGAGCATGGGCTGAAGGTGGCAAACCTACATCATGTGCCTGACTTCAATGCCTGGCTCTTCAACTGCTGAAAAAAATCACCATTCTTTTCTCTTTCAGTTGTTGTTTCAGCTTTATGTTGTTCTGGAGGAGAAATTCTGGCTTAATGGTGTCCTGGACTTTGATATATGTGCTGTATTCATGGTAACAGCTTCTCCAACTATCCATCTTCCAAATTAGATTGAATCTATTTGTACATTTATGGTATTTCTTCATGCTTTATTCAAACCCAAGTAATCAAATAAAGAACAATTCATGCTGTTACGCTTCAGAAGTCCTTGCCAGTACTTAGATTTTTGTGGGAAACCAGAATTTTGCAGCTGATTGTAGTGACAGAAAATATGCTTGTCTGGCATCCCTCACAGAAGGATTTCATAGTACTTAAGCAACATTAAATATGTCATAGCATGTTCCAGTCACATCCAGTCCAGATGCATATCCTTGTACAGATGGGTAGGTGGGCAGAAAGTATTAAAAGTGTCATGCAGGGTGTTTGTAGCAGAATTAGAAACTTAAGATTTCCGATTCCCAGTTTCCTGCTCCAGTTCAGTATAAGGGAACTGCTTTGACTTCACTATAAACACTTAACAACAAGCCCTTCTTTTTCATGAAGTTACAAACATGGGCATTTTTTGGAAGTTTCAAGCAAGGCATCTTGTCAATGGAATGAATCTAGGCAGGCATGTGAGTGGTCTGGAGGAGAATTTCTTGGATTGGACTCTTCTCCATGTGCAATTATCAAATTGTAACTATAATGTTTGTTCAGTGTGTCCTGTTAGTAGTGTATCTGAGATCAATAGATGCCTCCAGATTCTTACCCTTAGTCTTTTGATTTATGCATTTGCACATTTACCACTCAAGTGTTCTTGTATTGGGATTGCATACTAGACTTAATGACCTTCTGATGATCTAATTAACCTCAGCCTGGTAGTGATGCCAATATTTATTTGTGTAGAATATGAATTAGTGAAAGTGTCCACCTGCATCTCACCTTTTTGGATAGCTGACTAAATCTGTTTAACTTATTTTTGTCTTCATAGTGCTGCATTCTGAAATATCACAGGAACTAATGCTTGTGTGAGGTTCTTTGTTTTGCTTTTTTTTTTTTTTTTTTTGCTTTTAATCATTCATTGAGTATGCAGTCCTAAGACAGTCTAAAATTTTGCAAAACTGGGTCAATGCCACTGAGCAGATTAGGTCAAAATAGAAATAACAGCACATTAAAACAGTTTCAAACTTTCAGAGGCTGTTTTTGTTTAAGCACTTCCAAAAGCTAGGGAATTGAAAGTCCAGGTTTACAATGTGTGATGAGAGTGGAACTTTTCAGAAAGCTTGGCATTTGCCCAGGGTGTGGGAGGCCAATTTTGTCTCCTTTGTGTCCCTTGCATGAGTCCTGAAAGAGTTTCTACCCTAGTTGGGGGACACTAGAGTCAATTTATGTCAATTGTTGACATTATTCCTCTTTTCCACTTATAAAATACAAAGGAAATATGTGCTAAGCGAGGTGGAAAGCTATACCATGGCTCAGTGGTTTAAATGCTCTTTGAAGAGAAAGACCTGTATTTGCAGTGTTTATTCCAATTATACCCCTTCAGGGACTGAACACAGAAATTAAAGAACAGAAAAGTATGAGGTATTAGGTCTGTTGGTTACAATTAAACAGCATGGCCTTGTCTTGGGAAGTGCTTACGTGGGGAATTTGAGGAATCTGCTTGTGTGTGTTGGAGAAAGATAATTCTGTCCTTGCTGCTTTTTTACACAATGTCCCAAAAATTTTGCTACTATTTCCTGATGGAGCTAGAATGCTGGTGAAAATAGGTCTTTGCACCTGTATTTATGCATTTCATGCAAATGCACTCAATGCATAAATATATGCATAATGTTGAAAAGAAACTCTGCCAGCACAAAAGTTTGAGGTTCTGTCCCCTTCAGTTGCCTGAAGTTAAATTTTATTCACCTCCAGGAGAGTGAGAGAGGCTCCAGTCCTTTGGGGTGGGAGATTTGAACACAGACTTGCCTTATCCTGGCAGAGCACAGTTATCTGGGTTGGGTGGATCTTGACTGCAGTTGCTACTGCTCTCTTCCCCTTATACCTCTCTGTTCTGCAGATGTGTGCTTTTGGACATTTAACAGATGCAAAAAAAAACCCAAAGGAACTTTTTTTTTTTTTCTTTAGGCATACAGGAAGCACGGTTTCAGGATCTGAAAAATACAGTTATGTGCCCATCTCCCTAATATGAGTGGGTTTCTCAGAAGATATCTCTTAAAGTTTCAAATCAGGCTGGTACTATCTGGAGTTTACCTGCTGCTCCATATTTAATTCATATGATGACATGAAATATTTATATATAATAAATAGCTCATAAAAATCTCTCTTCCCTCCTTTTTACATTGAGAGCATCTCATGGCAATGTCCGGAGTGTTGCACATCCAGGCAAGGACTGTCGCAGTATGGGAGAGATATATTTCAAATAATCACCATTCCTCTCCAGTAACTAGGGAGATGGGAAGGTGCTACAGTGGAGGCTGCAGAGAGGGCAATGCCTAGCATACCTTTTCCAGCCTTACAGACTGTTGTAAACCAGATCCATGTGACATTTAGGCTGAGAGTATTGGTAGTATCTTTTCTAAGCACCAGATTTTTTTGCAGGGCTGTTGTATTCATGACATTGTTTTGCCAGTTCATGGTGCCTTCCTCAGCTCCTTCCTGTCTAATAGGGTCTAGGTTAGGGAACTCATGCTGAGGCTGGTTTTGGTGCTGTCCTTTTCCTTTAATGAACATCTTAAAGCAGTCTTACATAGTTATTTCAAATTTTATCTATATGAACTGATGAAATGTCCATGGAACTGGATGTTTGCTACATTCAGTGGTGAGTTTATATGTTCCTCTCATGTCTGCTGCTCTAATGGCTTTGTTTGGGTTTTTTTCTGAACGTTTTTAAATAATCCACTGATTAACATTTTTCTGGGCTAGTCCAGTTTTCCAATTTTATGTTTCTGTGGCTGGTGACAGGGCTGGTAAAAGTAGGATTGATTTAACACTTGCCATCTCTGTTGGTAAGAGAGACCATCCAAGTGCTCTATGCCATGAAACTAAAAGAAAAGATATGAAGAGTTTTCAAATAAAAGTACACATAGCAGCAGCATCAACCCTACAGTTCCTTGTACCAACATATAGAATTGGTACTCTGGGTTTCTGTTGCACACTGTGGATTCAAACTTGGAGGAAACCCTGCATCTACAGCCTGTGATCACAATTTTATGCGCATAAATAGTGCTGGATTTTACAGTGTCCCCCAAGAATTCTCTGTTCCGCTATCAGGCAGTTTTGAAACAAGCTGCCTACATGTGTGCCTTGCAAATAAGCCTCAAACCTGACCTGTAGGGAATAAATCTGTGGGTGGATACACAGCCCAAGCTCCCCACCTCCTCAGAGCTCTGCCTTTCAGATGGGTCTGTTGGCAAAGTTGATAATGAGTCCCGGAGATGGGGATGACTTTTTGTTTGGTGCAGAGTAACCCAGTTTTAACTGTTGTTGGAAATAAAAAAGTTACCTCTTTAGAGCTTGTCTTACATTAGAAATAATCAGTTGCCTCATTCATGTCTTCATATATTTGAAGATATTTTCCTGTCCAGTGTTTTTGTGTGATCTGCCATACTCTATAGGAAGCAATATGAAAGTATGGCCCCATGGCTAAAGTGTCAGGAAAGTGGGGTTGAGCTGTTGGCTCTGCTGTCAGGCATGGGAACATTTCTTTGTGAATTTTGTCCCTTATTCTTTTAGTTAAAGATGTTATAACTTCTATTCATAGCTAGTCTTGGAAGCTGTGGATGAAAGCCATGGATTAAAAGACATAGGAAAGGCAGGTAGGTTTCAGTAGACTGAATTGAGCAGATCCTACCATTAACAGAGGTGAGGTAGAGGGATCTCTGCTATCGTTTTACTGAGTGGAGGATGACCAAGTGCCACAGAATTGTCTCTTGCTATGTAACATGTTGGTTCTCACAGCAAACAGTGCTCACTCTGACTGTGGTCTGGGGGTCCTCTTTTAGTTTGTACTGTTTCTTAGTTAGGGGTTTTTTTAGGTAATGAACTTAAGGGCCTTTAATAAAACCTTGTTTTTAAGAAAGTAAAGAGATCTGGATATCAGTTTCATTCCCTCTATTGAGAAAGATTCACTTCTGGGATTCTCTTTTTCCCCATTGTTTAATGGACTTGATCACATCTACTTTCCTCTTGGCTTGAAAAGCTTGACTTGAAGTACAGCTGACATTGTACCTTAAGGAACCACAGGCACTGCCATTTCACAGTGTTAATCTCTCCTCCATCGTTTGCCAGACCAGGGCTATCCTGCTCTTCCTACACCTTGATTCTGGAACCTGGGTACATAATTTTGCAAGAAATATGTAAATTCTATTTAAATCCATGCAGCTTTGATAAGAGATTGGTCTTGAAATGAATTGTAACTCCAAGCAAAGTTCACTTACAATGTTATCTAGAAATTATGGATTCACCATGGTTTTCCAGATGCTTGCCTAAGTTTATCAGAAAATGGTATAAATGAGAAACATCTTTCAGAGGCTTTTATTTGTCTGAAAGCCACAAAAAGTATTTCATGTTTCATGTCATGGTTCTACCCTACCTGGCAACTAAACACCACACAGGTGCTCGCTCACCCTCTCTTGGTGGGATGAGGAAGAGAATCAGAAAGGTAAAAGCTAGTGGGTTAAGATAAAGACAGCTTAAAAATAGGGAAAGCAAAGTGAGGAATTCACTGCTTCCCCAGGACAGGCGGGTGTTTAGCCATCCCCAGGCTCCATCACATGTAACAGTTACTTGGGAAGACAAATGCTATCACTCTGAATATCTTCCCTTTCTCCTCCTTCCCACACCTGATAGTCTGAGCATAGTATGGTATATGCCTTTGGTCACTTGAAGACAGCTGTCCTGGCTGTGTCCCCACCCAGCTTCTTGTGCACCCCCAGTGTCCTCCCTGGTGCGGCAGTGTGAGACACAGAAAAGACCTTGGCTCTGAGCAAGCACAGCTCAGCAATGCCTAAAATATCCCTATGTTAGCAGCAGTATTTTCAGCCCAAATCCCAAACACAGCCCCATACCAGCTACTGTGAATTAAATTAACTGGGGTAACCCCCAGCCAAAACCAGCACATTCTGTACCTCTGATTCCATCCCAGTTACATCACACTCAGGTGCCATGCTATCCAGTACATCCTCATTAACCCCCACCACCCTTCATCCATATCCTTTGGTATAACATGTAGGTATCTTTCCCTTAGTCAATGAACACTGGGTTCATTTAGTCCATGACTTAGGGGTTCCATCTCTTACAGGGAGCACTCAGGACAGAAGAGGTGGTTTGGAGTTATTTGTGTGGAATTACTGGATAACCACAATCAGGTCAGGTCACCGCTGCACTTGCACTGCTTCTTGTAAGGCTTGTCCTCTCTTGGTTCAGATGGTTTCTGCTGTAGTAGTTCCCATAGCATGCAACTCAAATTCTGGGTTACAGCAATTTAAAGGTATTTCCATTACAATCTCCACCCCTTTTCCCTTTGGACCAGACCTTAGGGTTTAATAATGCAATGAACTTGACCCTGCTGCCGCTAGGATTTATCCACAGGCTGCAGTTCCTTAGGTCTGTACTTGCTTCAAGTGGAGCTCTGTCTATGAGCCACAGTTTCTTCAGGGATGTACCTGCTGTGGCACAGGCTTATCCACAGGCAGAGTTGCTCTGAGATGCACCTGTTCCAGCATGGCCTTTTATCCGTTGGCCACAATCCCTTTGAGGTGCACCTGCTGCAGAACAGACGTAAACATGGCCACAGTACCTGCTCTGGCATGGGCTTATCTACAGCCACAGGCGCTCTGGAGTGTTCTGCTCCATGTGGACTCATCCACAGGTGACAGTCCCTTTGACTTGAGTTCACACTAGAATTCCAGCCTGTCCAGCACAGCAGCGATGCTCTGGTCATCTGCCAGCCCAGGCCCATTGCCATGCCTGTTATCAAAATGTTCCCAGACACAGCAGAGTAAGATGATAAGCAGCACAGCAGTACAGGAAGCAGTGAAAGCAAAGAGCAGCCAGTAATGAGCACCAGACTCTTGACAGACAGTGAGGCAAGCAAGCCTTGCAGGCACAGGAGCCTGCTGATTAATAGCCAAACAGCAATAACAGCTATAAATTCCATCTAGCCCTTCCAATCTAACCTGGTTTTACCTCCAAATGTTCAAACCCCATGCTGGCACCCAAAAAGGATGGTTTTTGTTTAAATCCAGCCAGCAGCAAGACACCACACAGCCTCTCCCTCACTCTCACCCAGTGGAATGGGGAAGTCAGAAATAAGTGTGGGTTGAGGTAAAGGCAGTTAAACAGATAAAGGGAAAGTTGCACACACAGACAAGCAAGGAGTACATTCACCACTTCCCATGGGCTGGAGGTGTTCAGCCATCCCCAGGAAATCAGGGCTCCATCACACGTAGTGCTTGCCTGGGAAGACAAATGTCACCACTCGGAACACCCCCCCTTCCTTCTCCTTCCCCCAGCTTTATATGCTCATCATGATAATGTATGATATGGAATATCCCTTTGGACAGTTAGGATCAGCTGTCCTGACTATATCTTCCCAACTTTTTGTGCACACCCAGCCTTCCTCACTGGCATGGTGGTACAAGAAGCAGAAAAGACCTTGAAACTGTAAGCACAGCTTAGCAACAACTGGAACATCCATGTGTTATCAACACTGTTTCCAGCACAAATCCCAAACTAGCTACTGTGAACCAAGTTAACTCTACTGCAGCCAAACTCTGTGCATTTCTTCTTGGTGCTTTCATGAAAAGCACCCTCAGCAAGCTGCCACACAGGCCCATCCATCTGTTATGTTGCTGTTTGGGCAGTGTTGGTCAACTGCCCAACCAATGGGAAATGGAACATGTTTCTAAATCCTCATCTAGCCAGTTCTTAGGCCATAAAGTTTGGTGGGACCTTTGCAGGGGTGAGAAGAGATGCTTTTGCTACTTGTAGTGATTCTGTGTTTAATTGGATGGTCTGTATCTTGCAGACATAAGATTGTCTTTGTGGTTGTTTGTGGATTTATAAATCTGCAGAATGATGGGGTTTGTATTCTCTGGCTGCAGCCACACAGAGGAAGTCTGACTATTTAATGGAGTATTGAATACTTCATAACTTTTCCATGTATGAACTCAGAGAAGGTGTTTTGATGGATTGGTTGGTTTGCTTTTCAAACTCTGTAGGGTCAGAGATCATGTGTCTGAGATGTTTCATACATCTTGTGTAGGTTTTAGGTAATTAATATTTCATGATTGCCCCCAGATATGTGGTAGTGAATTAAGTGGTGATTATACAGAATGATGAATATTTCATTTATTTAATATGAAATAGGAAAAAAATATATTGCTGCCATGCTGGTTTTATTTCAAAGAACTTTGTCAAGATTAGCAAGACTGAAAATCTCTTTAGTGTCCTGAATTTATTCTGCTGGAAGAATGCAAGTATTTATTTGAGGACTTTTTAAAATGGATTTTGTTGTCTTGCTTTATAAGGATGTTTCTTGCACCTTTATAAAAGCTTTTGCCTTGTTCATCTTCTGATACAGACCAAAGTGGTGTTCCATTCATGCCATTTATGAATTGAGCTCTTGGTAGCTGTACATGCAGAAATGTGTGTGCCTGTAAGACTGAGAGAAATCAGATGGGTGAGACAAGTGTCGGTCTGTATCTGTACCCTGTCTCAGATGGTAGCAGGTGCTGTGCCAGGAAGGGCCACAAGCCACTGTCTGAGGTCTATTCCCTTCATGCCTCCCCAACATATAGACCACTTGGATCAGAGATATAAGGGAGTAGCTCCTGTTTTATTCCATTTTATTACTGGTTTGGATCTGTCTTCTGTGGATTTGTCTATTCCCTTTTGAATCTGTCATCTTCTGCCATCTCCTGTGGCAACAGATTTCAGATTTTGTCTGTGTGCTGTGTAAAAAAGTACTTCTTCAATTAATCTTCTGCTAGGAAAAGGGACACTCACTGAAACTCTTGTTACAGGGCTCGGCAAATAATAGTTCTGTACTTGGCCTCATTCAGCTGTGCATTCAGCCTTGTTCTTCCTCATCATCCAGGCATCTGTTTTCCTAGCTGAGGCTCCCAAACCTTTTAGACCCTTCTGAAAGGCAGCTGCTCCATCTGATTATTCACTGTAGTTTTCCCTCCCTGTACTTCTGATTTCTAGCTGCAAGCACTTCCTGGAAGGCAGAAATAAGGACTTACAGGTGCACTTTAAATTCCTAGGGGAGAAATTGGTCACTAGTATCTGCTGAAAATTTGGGATTTGCCTCCTGTATGGAAAAAGAGCTCAAACTGATCTTTAAAATACAGCTCATTTTAATTTCTAAGCTTTTAAGAAACTGTAATAAAATAAGTCATTGGTTTGAGTTGGATTCCAGGAGTGTCACTGACTTTTAGTTGCCCTTACTCTGCAAGGGGTTATTAGCAGAGTAAAGGACTTTTCAACTCAGAGAGCTAAAGAGCATGAAACCTACCTGAAAAGCCTGTATTGACTCATGCCTCCTCAAGCTTCGCTGCTTTTGATGGGGCTGGCCAAGGGGGAAATCAGTATGTGCTTACCTCCTCTGAGAGAAGCTAGTCTAGCTGAACTTTGAAAATGCAGTGCTCAGAGACTTGCTGGAGCGTACCTGTAGGAGGAGATGGACAGATTGTAGCCTGAAGGAGTGTGGATAAGTGCAGCTGTCAGGAGACGGTTGGAATACACACCCTGCCTCTGCGGCCAACGCTCAGCTCCCTTCTGTAGCGTGAGCATAAAGGCTGCTCATCATCACAACTGGCTCTTAAGAGCTGTGTTACATAATGGAAGTTTTATTATGTGGTTTGTAGCTTACACTATTATTTAGGGTTAAAGTTTTGTTTCATGTAGCTGTAGCACCAGTGCTGTGGTGGTCTTCCAGTGGTGTACCAAACAGCATGGCCAACATCTGTTCTGGGTCATCTTCCAGTGAGCCCCTTCAGATAAGGGGCTCTGTTTCGTATCATATGAAAGTTTGTTGTAGGCATTGGAGAGAAAGTAGAATTTGTTTTGTTATGTTTGAGGTGGGGAGGTGTGTATGTGAGTTTGGGGGGAGTCAGGATGGGGCTGCTGGTCTTTTTTCCATCTTTTAGCCTGTGTTGTTGAGAGAGTGCAATTTGATACTTGGTGCCTGCTGGATTTTCTGAGGTACTGTTGCCTTTATGGAATATCACAAACATCTGGTAGTGCCGCAGCTGAACTGAGAGATGGCAAAGGTGCCCATGCCAAGACATAGGCCATGAGATGAAGCTGGGACTTAATTGTGCTCTGCCCTTGAAACTGCAAGCAAATTTGACCACTTGTGGATGTATATGGAGAGTCAGAGATGAATGGGAAATCGTCCAAATACATTCTACTCTGCATTTTGCCTTCCTTATCTAACCTTGTCATCACAGTAGTGTCACTATGGTCACGGTGGTGAGATGCAGAGGGAACTGGAAATTATCTGCAGATTGTTAGCATTCATATCCATGTCACTTTCATCCACTTCAGTATGGCTGTAAATAAAGGAAATGAATCCTTTTGAACCTTAATTTGGTTGTCTGAACTCAAACTGCTGGTGAAGGAACTGGATTATATGCTTTGATGTGTGTTGTAGCAGTCAGATTACATAGTTTACAACTAATGCTTGAGTGTGTCTTACATTAAATACTGCAAATGAAAGTTCAGCTGCTAGGGATCTTACCTGGGGGGTTGGTTGCTTTATTTTTTCAGATGACCTCCAGGTATGGGCCTGTGATAACTGTAAGTTTGTTCATCAACACAGAGGTTTTTTGATAAATCATATGGCTGTGATTTTAATGTTCCTCATGGAAAACCACAAGGACTTTGGGTGCTGCTTCTCAGAGATGTGTTGCTTCTCTGATTTGCCCATTCTTTTTTAATTCAAATGCATGCAGCCTGGTTCACATAGGTCTTCATACATTTTAGTGGGCCTACATTTTGCTGATTTATGGCTAGTCATATTTTTTTTTAAGAAGGGCAGTTTTAGCACATCTGATACTTATAGTCTGTGGTCTGTGCTTTCTATGTCATGTAAATGAAGAGTGCTTTAATTTAAGATGTGCCTTAGGCCTGAGCTAGTTGAAAGAATGGCATTTGAAATTCAAGCACATTAATCTTGGTTCAGCACTGAATTCTTCTGAGACTTTCAACCATGGATACACTTACTCGTTTTGTTATGAATTGAAAATAGTATTATACCACCAACCCTCTTCTTAGTTCCCAGGTCTCTTCAAAATTGTTCTACAAATTCAAGAATGTCACTTGATAGAGCTTAAAAAAAGAAAAGAGGAGAAATTTTTGTTTGACAGCCTAATGCTAAAATAAAGTTCTATTTATGTGGGGCCAGAAAATAAAGTAACAAATTTGTCAGTGTAAATGGAATGCAAAAAAAAAAAAAAAAAAAAATCCTAAAAAAATTTTAAAATAAAATGTGCTGTTCTTGTAGGAATGTGAGCACTGACTTGTTGAGAATGAAATCCCCAAAAAAATATTTCTAGGCTTGCAAGGCTAGTGCAGTTACTGTGGGTACATGGTATTTCTTGACTCTACACTCCAGGGAAAACTTGCAGAAACACAGGGGCATGAACAGTAATGTTTAGTTTGGTTGTTGGCAAAAGAAACTGATGTGAGATTTCTTGATGCATCTGATGGTTTTCTTGATGTTAATGATGCTACAAGATGATGTTGCTTTGCTTCTGCTTGGATGAAAACATAAATAGGTAGTCAGACTAACACTTTTTGCCTCCCTGTACTGTTGTCCCGCTCCTAGTGTTTTCTTCCTAAATCCAGCCCAACCTTCAAATAAATCTGTGAAGTTCTTATTAAGCCTCCTTTGTCCTGCCTTTTTCCCTTTCCTCCCTTGTTTATCTGCATGTCCTGCCATGGACTCTACGCCACGAATGCAAAACGTGGCAGCAGTTAAGTGGCTGTATTGAGACCAGTTGCTGTCAGGGCCAGAGATGATGCTTCATTGTTTGCTTTTACCCTCTCTTTGCATCTTGCTTTTAGTTGTGTCTTTTGTTTTATACTTCGATAGTTCCTATTTCCTTTTTGTGTAGTGATTGCACAGCCATGGCCTGGTTCCTGGTAGGGGCTTTTGGATGCAGATAAATGTGCAATAGCAGTCATCCTGGCATACTTTCTGTCAAACTTTACTTCTGGTGAATTTATTTCCCTTTTATTTTTTATTTCCTGTGGTGCTATGTACAGCAAGCAGCTGTCTGCCAGCAGAAGCTCTGGAGAACCAAACTTTCCCACTGTTGATTTTTCCTTCAGTCCATATGGGTTTCTCCTTTAGAATGAGGGACAGATGTACTTTGCCTGCTCGGTTGTATTAACACACCATTGGTTGCTTTTCTGCCCTGAACTCATAATGAAATAACCTAAATGATTATAAAAGCTTTAATATCAGCTTCATTTCATTTTAATAGACCAATAAAAGCAACCAATGTGCAAGCTGCTGGCTCCAGTACTCCTGCACAAACCATTAGCAGAACAATACTACTGGCTCTTGACAAAGGAAAACAGCAGTGACATGTCCAAGAATTTGCTCTGAAAAGAAGTTAACCAAGTGCCAGTGAATCCAGAGACCCACTCATATGCATGCTGGCTGCTATGAGCTCTTTGTTTGGGATTGAGAAGTCGCCACTTTCTCAAAATTTGTTTTACATTCTGGCTTTGTCTTCTGTAAATATCCTTTGAAGTGTTTCCAGCAATGCTTGCAGCTGCCTAGGCACCAGAGGAGCTTTCCCAGTTAGCTTGCATGCACAGAGATCTGATGGGTTTTGCATTTTATACATAAGACTGGTTGATCTGGCCACCTCCTCTGCTCTTCCTGCAATGCTAGCAGCTACCAATTTATTTGCAGCATTGTACCTACATACCAGGTATAGTGTGTTTGCTTTGAAGAGCAGGAGTCTCTCCAGAAGGCCCAAAGGAGCCTCAAGATGTCTCTGCTGGAATGCCTGTGGTTACCTCGCTGATTGTGGGGGTTGGGAGAAGCATCATCTCATGGGACCCAACACATGGAGCCTTCTCTACTGTGCAACAACAACAACAGCAACAGCAAAATCTCGTGAGCCTTTTATTTACCTGAGGTTTGTTCAGTGTCCCTTGAAGGATGCCTATGCAACGTACAATTGTTCTACTGTATATTTCAAAGTATGCAGAAACTGTAAAACTACCTACCAGCCCTCAACAGATACAAACTTGTACCATCTGCTTATATATTATCCTCTAGTGTTTTGCTGTGTTAGATAAATAAAAGCACTGCTCACATTTGGGTACCTACATGGACAGACAGTGGTCTGGTTTCACACATGGCTGCCAGTGAGGGTGGCTGCACTCTGGTACTTAGGTTGAATGGTAAATCTCCCAGCTGGGCTGGTCAGAAGACCTCTGCTCTGCTGACACCCTTTTTCTGGGTGCTTTATATTTAGGCTTTGCCTGAGACCTCTACAAAAGCAATACAAGATTCTGAGAGCATTGGTGCCCTCTTCTCTGTCTCTTCCTTTGTTTTCCTTCTGTCAAGCTGGAAAGAAAAGCCTTGCCTTTTTAATTTTACTTGCTGAATTTAAAGATGTCATGATCATTCTTTTCCAGGAAAAGCTTTCAGCTTCAAGCTTTCCTAAGGCGTACACTGAGTACCGGTGCTCCCCAAAACATCTGGTCAGCTGGAGCAATTTTAAAATGTAGTTTCAGCTAGAACAAGACAGATGCTGGAAGAGGGATGTAGATGACCTCAGGGTCAGTGAGAGGATAGGACAGAGGATTACATTTTCCTAAAACAGAGCTTGGAAAAGATTACTATCTCTCTGTTATGTGCTGTGTTCTGGTAGTTGTGCATTAAGTCTAATAAGGGAACTGAGGCTTCTTTCTGTGCCCCTGTAACCCAGAGGAGCATTTAATAAGTTTGTATGGACTTTCCATCTCTTTGCTTTTGCAGAAGTTGGTGAACAGCAGAGCATCATCACCTTTCCTGCTTGTCCAGATCTTTTTTCTCTCTTGGGATTTGTTTTACTGTCCCTGCAGCACATCTTCCAGTCATCTAGGTGGATGTGATTGCATGTATACGTTTTAAAAATTTAATTATTCTTTGATTCATTTGTGTTTATCAAAGTCATTGGCAGCAATCTGAGAGTTCACAATCTGGTGTGCTGGCATCATGTGCTTCTTGCTTCTTTTGTCTGATCTTTGTAGTTACAAACCTTTGAAGAATGTTCATCCTGTTGTTTTCAGTCTCCTGATATATGTTCTAAAGCAGATGTTTCTAAACCATTAAGAACGCCTTTGCTGTGGAAGCCAGACTTAAATTTGCAGAGTTGATCTGAAATAGGACAATGATTTCCAAATGATCATCTTTAACCTCTTGGTGCATTGTGGGTTTGTTATTTTTAGTAATCTTTGCCATTTAGCTGTCAGTCTCACATTGGTGATCTTGCTTTCCACTGCCAAGCTCAGCTGCTGGAGTCGAGGGGTTATGATTGCTTTAACGAGTGAGCAGGGAGCTTTGTAGTCTGATGATTGCAGACAAAAAAGTTTGATATTTCATTCTCTTTGAACAGAGTTACAAAAAGTCAACACAAAAATACGTAAAGAATTTCAATAGTGTATCACTGCAAAGCCCTGCTAATTTGGTGTTCAAAGTGAAGGATTTCTCCTGATGATGTTTTCTTTCTTTTCTTTCTGTTTAAATGGACATTGTACTGTTCTAAGAGCAGTCCATGGGGATGTGCCTGGAATAAATTGTCGAGTCATCTCACAGATGTAGTCATTCTGGATGCAGGGTTTCATATTGGCTTTTTCCTGCAAAATATACAGTGAGGCATATTTTCTTTCCTGTTTTTTCCTACCCCTTCTCCTAGTACTCAAAAGAAATCACAGTTAGCCCTTTAGTAGTTACCTGGTGATGTGATTGCAAGCCCTGAAATCTCACTTAAAACTTTTGGCTGGATTAGGTTTCAAGTGTGAAGAACGTAATCTGGTCCCTAAGTTTCCAAATTGTCATTCAATCACTACTTGTGCATGTACATATTGGTGTAATAGCATCTAAGTTCTCCTTCCAAACCTTCTGTATTAAGTGGGTTGTTGGGGCTCACTGATGATCAGGGTCTTGTTTCACCCATTCCACACATCACCTTCGTGTTGCAGTGTGTGTACGAGCGTTGCTGTGGTGCCGGGTGTGTGATTCTGTTTCTGGAGGTTTCCTCAGTTTCCCTTGTTTTTCTAATTTTATCTAGTTTTGCCATTGCTCTGTGGCCAGGTAGTTGCTAACACTATTGGTAGCTCTAATACTAGATTTAAAAGCTAAATAAAATCACTTCTGTTATCCAGTTTCTTTCTTTACAGAGAAAATGAAGTAAGTCAGGAAGCTGATACCTTCTCAGAGAATACACGATGAATGATCCCTGTCAGAGTAGCAGCCACTCTTGGTTCAAACAATGAAGGCTCTGTCTTTTATGACTGGGAACTATATCCTGGCAGGTCTGTACCTGGCTGGATAGGTGCCTGTATGCTCCTGTGATGTGAGCTATTCTGTGCAAATATCGTCTGTCACAGGAGCAACCATTTGTGCAGGGATTGAGCTGGGGACAGCCAGAGCAAGTATCTAACCTGAATAAGGAGTTCCACTGTGTTACTGCTGTCTCTGTAGACACCAGAGGGATATGGCTTTGCTCTGCTAAACAGCAGGGGGAAGGGATCAGGAAGGACACCTTCTATGTGCAGGATGAAATCAGGGAGAGCCCAAAAGCATGAGGAACAGCTGGACACCAAGCTCTCTCCAGCAGGCTCTCCACCATTGCTTTGTTCCCTTGCCCAGAGGATTCCACCAAATCCGGCTGGTTACTCTTCTCCACCCTTGGGCTGAGGGCAGGACACAGTGCGTGTTGGCCCTGGATGCCTGCTCTGCCTGCTTTTAGGCACTCAACAGTGATGGCTTTGCCACATCTGTGCCTTCAATTGCCTTTTTAAATGGGATTTAAGCTAATTCTGTTCCTTACCTGCAGGAAGGCACGGGGCTATATGTGAAACTATTATTTATGTCTGCTTTTGACCCAGCCAGGCCGCTTTCTTCCCTGCTTTAGTCACATTTTGCCAGGCAGTTTATTTATGTAGAACTATCTGACCCAGAATCTCTGATCTGTTGAGTGTTGGATTGAGCCTTTGCTTTCGAGATTTTTGGGCCAAGGCTGGATTGTTGGGGCCTTTATTTTTCCTCCACTGAGTAGATTGAAACCATATCTGAGCATAATAGAGGGCTCTTGGCAATGTTACAAGCTTTGACTTTAAAAATTCTGTTTTCCCCCTCTTCAAAACCATTACTTTCCATGTTTTAAATTTTGCTCTGTCAGTGGGCCCTTAACAAGAGGGGAATAATTTATTTTTTTTACTAGATGTTAACTCCTAAATGTTCTGGCTTTATGACCTCTAACTGCGCCTTTATGCATGGGAATGAGGCAAATGAAGCCCAACGAAGATAGAAACTCTGTATTTCCAGTAATAATCGGCTGTTTCCCAATTTCCTTGTCACTTCTGAGCCTTTGAATTTTACTCCTCTACGTAAAGTTTAAATTTTTCTTTTGTACTTTATTGCTCCGTATGGCTGTTGTGAATTTATAGGCGTTGTCTCTTTGCTAATTCTGCTCCGTCTGATTCCTGAGTGGGTATGCATGAGAAGATGCTTAGCAACTGATGGCAGAGCTTCAAGAGGTGTAACTAAGAAAGCATTTCTGCTGCATCTGACTTCAATGTTTCACAAGTGGTTTTAGTATTTAGATTCTCCTTGCCAAGCTTAAGAGGCATGTTTTGTTTCATTTCTTTTTTTCTGCAAATACCAAGTACTTTATTGCTTTGTTCTGTATGAAATTCGGGAAATCCACTCATCCAGACTATAGACAAGTTGGTTTATTCAGGGAGATAAGTGAGCAAAACCACCCTGTGTAAATCATTTTGCACCAGAAACACCCTATACTTAAAATAGAAAAATCAGCTCTTCTGCTGTAAAAATGTTCTCCACTTCATGAATTTTTATTAAGCACATTTTTTTCCTGCTAAGCATATTAGTAAGTCTGCAAGTCTGGTCTCTCCAGCTGGGGAGTCAACTAATAGCATTAAATGAGAAACAAAAAGCTGGAGAAAATGTTTTGTTTGGACATCCAGTGGTTTACATCATGTTGTCCTCGTTCCATTTCTCTACTTGCTGTAGTCGTTGACTTGCCTTTGGCATTCACATGTGCTAAAATATCTGCCTGCTGCTCAGATAGCCTTGTACCAGGACTGAAACTGGAGCATATTGTTCCATCATTAAACGGGCAATGTTGAATACTTGGGAAATTAACAACAGCTGCAAGTTCTTCAGCTATTTTTATTTGTACTGTGGCTCCAATTTTTCTAGTGTGTTTGTGCTGAAGTCAGAAGAGGAAAGGAAAATAGATCCCCCAAGAGGCTGATTTTTTTGTTTTTGATTAAACAAAAAAAGCCCTGCCTAACAAAGGCATCCATAAAACAAATAGTACCAAGGGTTGCCTAGCAGTTTAATTGGTGTTTTGTGGGCCCCTTAATCTGGTTGCTGGTATGAATTTCTGAGGACTTTAGTGGCACCTTAGTATGTAGTGAGGTAATCGGCACTTTCCACAGTCAGTTCTCTCTTTTAAAAGTCCTACTACTAATAGCATCTGTCATAGCCTTTTGTAAAGATTGCTAGCAGCAAACAATTTTCCATTTTATTTATATTTTGTGCTCCTACTCAGAGATATAAGCCTCAATCCCCGACAGCCACTCTGTTTGGTGATCTTTGGATGAGGCCCTAAAGTCAAGCTAGAAAGGCTTTAGAGGATGACTGTTAAACAGGATTTCTTAAGTATCCTTTAGGAGTCCAGTGGCTTGAATTTCTTCCCATAAGTCTCATGATCATGTGTCAGGAGTGACAAGGCAGAGCCTTATCCTTCTTGAAAGTTCAAGAAGATGCTCCTAAGAGCAACTGTAGGAACCAGGCATAAGTGCATTTTTTTCTTTATTTGAAAATCAATTTAGCAAGAAAGTGTTTTTTCCCTTTAACTGAAGAGAGAGGTGGTCCAGTATTTTGTCTTGTTATGTGACCTAACTTCATGGCCAGAGATCTTTTCCTTAGGCTGGATGTCATTTTAGAAAACCGTATGCCACTATGGGAATTTACTGCTATTCCTTTAAAAATGTTGAATATGGGTTGATATATTTCTGGATTTGAGTGGAAATGAATGAAGGTGATGGTTTGCTGTTTGTATTCAGTAACTTAAAACTTTAAGGGAAAAGCTAAACCTGTTCCCCCTAATATGGGTGCACTGTGAATAGTAAGAAGAGTCTTCTTTGTGTATGGAGCCCTGTTCACATATTTGAAGGACTGAGACTTTATTCAGTATCTGGTGTCTGATTTGGGAGTCTCTAAACTGGGGTGAAAACGTCTGCTGCTTTAAATGAACATGGCTTTACTGACATGGGTTTTAGCACCCTTGCATTTAGGCTATTAGAAGTTTTCAGCTTCTCACTGAAAAACAACAGTAGCAAGCGTGAGCCAAAGGCAAGCAACCTCTCAGTAGTGACGTGCCAGACTTTTCCTTTCCCAAATTAGAGACTAAGCACACTACACAAAAAAGGATTTATTTTTTTGCCTTGCACCATGGGAAGATGATAAAAAGATTTCTGCCCTGGGCTGGTATGAGAAACTGTAGCTAATTCATGATGTCATGCATTTGTATCAGAAAGGACTCAAGGTACCAAACTTGGCTGTAGGTGAAAAATTGGAGCTGCTGCCTTGCATTGAGGAGAGGTGCACCAGTTATCTGTCTGTAGTAGAAAACTGACAAAGCCAGTGGAGTTGTCCCTTCATCAGTACCTTTGCAAGATGCTGTCATTCCTATATGGTGGCCAGTAATTCAGAGACTACCTCTGTGATTTGTTTGGCTGCCACCCTGTTGGTTTCTCTCCTCCAAAACCTGTGGAAACATCCTGGGAAGAAGCCTTGGCTGTGGCTCAGAGTCAGTGCTATTTATTCCAGTGAGCCCTAGGTTTTATTCCACTTCATATTTTTTCAGTTGTCTTGGGCATGTCATTGTCTTCCTCACTTTTCTGCCCTGCTGCTCCTATTCTTTTTTTTTCTAATCCATGAGTTTGCATTTGTAGTTACAGTATAAAGGGTCCTTTGCCTGAACATAACTGCCCTGGAGAAATGTAGGAGCTTTAGTGCTTTTGTACTGCAGTGCATTTTCCCCTCTAAGATGAACCCCGCACTTGGAAGAGTAGCTGGCAGGCCTATGAAGAGAGGGGCAGCAAGCGAAGCTGTATCCTGTGAAAGCAGAAGCAATGCCCTTGAAATCTCTGGAATTGCTCACTACATGCACAGGGATTAAATTTTCTCTGAAAGTTCAGTTTATGCAACATTATCAACACTGACCAAAATTGCATGCGAGTTTGTCTGTGCTCATCTCTGAGCTCTTGGTGCTATTTCCATCTCGTAGTGTGGGCAGGCACTATTAAAATCCTCAGCGCTTTCAGTCTAGTTGAATAATTTTCTAGCTGCTAGGTTTATAAATTAAACATTTATGGCCATATCTCATGCTATTATCCATCCATAGCAATATCTCCAGGCAAAGATCTAGAGCTTTTTTGGAGTGTAGACCATGTGTTAAAGAAGAGCCAATGTTTCATTTATGCCTCATCTCACTCCTGCACTTCTCAGTTGCAGAACATCCCTGAGGTAACCTCAGATATTTCTTGTGAGGAAATAACCTTAGTAAGAAGATTTTTGATGTCTGTGCTGTCTGTCTCAAAGGAAAGGGCAGAGTTCACTGCAGCATCCCAAAATTTTTTTATGTCTTTTAAAGTAACTTCCCAACACACAAATGTGATCTATCATCTGCAAGCTGGAAAACAGAAAAACAGAGCATCAGATGAACCACAGACCACAAGGGTGGTAGCGAGAGGTCTGACAGTGATAACTAGGACATTTGCCTTGTAAATGTTATTAATGGAAGCTGAAAGCTTGGTGGTGTCCCAGAAAAATCTGTGTATATGGACAGATGTTTGAACAAGGGGCATGTGCTGATTAACAGTGAGAGGAGACGTAAAAAGCTAGCCCCATCCTGCATGTCCTTCATCAAGTTGTGAAGTGAGTGATTTGTGGGGTGAAAGGAAGTGTAAGCCAAGTTGTGGCATCTATATCTAACCAAAGAGGTTGTGTGAATTTGTCTGGTTAGGTGTATCCAGTATCTATGTCTAAACAGTCATCTTTAGAACCTTTTTGTTTTTAATTCTACTTTTCCTTCCAGGAAGCTATTTTGAATGTGGGAAAACTCAGGTGATAACTCAAGGCAAGGAAATAATCCTTTTAGAAAAATGCCGAAACTCATGTGTTTTTGATTTAAATGAAAAGATTTGTCACATTCTTAGTGGTTTATGTTGAAATCGGACAATCTGGGACATTGCAGATTATTGTTTGGGTACATTCAGGCTCCTAATAAAAGAAAAGGAAATATTAAGGTCTTATGTAGGAGGTTACTTCCTTTGAAAAAATGCTTTGCCATCAGTAGGCATTGTTACTCACCTGAAAGGGTTGTCTATTTTCTAGTCCTTCAACAGGAAATACTCCAAGGACAAATGCTTAGTATTTCTTCCTGCTCAAATAAGTAGTTGTGAGGTACAGCTGTTATATTCGTCTCACTGGAATTTAATAATCGTATGCTATTGCTGTGGCAGTGTATAGGACTGTCTGAAAAGGGATCAGTTTAGGTTCTTAGTTTAAACTAAAAGGCACTGATGTTTCATTCTACCTGGTGAGTGTCTGCCTAAAAGCCACAACAGAGCATCTCCCTGAAAGCTTGAATTGACTTGTTGAACAAATACAAACAACATTCAGTCAGCTTGTCTGCTGTTTCTTTCTCTGAGGAGAGTTTTGGTTTGAGACAGAGATGTGTTTGCTGCCAGTCAGTAGGAATTTTAATAGACTGTGTGCAATATAAAAATGTTATTATTAGCCTGGATGTACCCAAACCCATAAACTCCTCCCAGTGTTCCAGTAACTGAGTCCCAGAGCAAATGGGTTTCTGGACTGCAACATGGAGATGATTGTATGACAGCCCTGTTGGATGAGCCAGCCTTGCAGACCAGACCACGCTTTGCTGTGTTGCTGAGTTTCAGCATTTAGTTCAATGTAGTTAGTCTAATGTAGCTGGAACAAATGAACTAAATTTTCCTTTAGAATTGTTTCTCCAGTCCCACTATGGCCATTAAAGCAGATTGGACCTGTACCATGAATTGTACCTCGGTGCTTTTCCCTTGAGAGACTGAGTGGCCTTGTGAGGGTGTGAAGGACACGGTAATGAATGTTGTTAATGTAAGTGCATAGGTAATAATTGACTTCACTTTTAAGCGGGTGGGAGATGACCAAGTGTGAAGCTTCCCCCAGCAAAGCATTCAAGTAGATGCTTCTCAAAGAAGTATCTGGATTCTGAGTTGCCAGGATTTTTAGAAATTGGTTTTCAAATATCAGAATGTTTCCAAGGTAACCTCTTTAATCCCCACTGTGTTCAGATGCTTACTGATTTAATATACGCATGACGTGTGTAATCTGATTTAAAATTAACAGATGCTCCTAAAAGCAATCTAACACTGAATGTGATGGGTTTCTAGAATAATCTCTTCAAGGTGAGAACTTGCCGTGGCATTTCTTACCTTCCAGGGGAACAGCACTTAGATAATAATTCATTATTACTGATTTCTTTTATTCCCTGCACCACTGGGTGTGTGATTGGTCATGGACTCCGCTTTTTTTNTTTTTTTTTTTTTTTGAGACTGAGGATTTGATACCTTCAGTGTTACAGATGTTTTCAGGACTTCTAAGCACAAAAGATTTTGATCCAGTATTTCCAGTTTTGGAATAAATATCTCAGAAAAGTGAAAAGAGAAAAGTCTTAGTTGAATAAAAAAATATTTTGTTTTCTAATAACTCCTCATAAGAAGAATCTGAGGAAGGTGTGCATCCCTGGATTAAATGTCAAGAATGAAAAATAAGGGTATTAGGGAGGGGAGCAAGAGTTGCCGTGATTATGCAGCTGCACTCTGTCCTCTCAGCTCATGCTGTCTCTCTCTGTGGAACAAATGAATGTGTGGGAGGTGCATAACATCAACAGAACAGAGCCTGGGAAGTCCTAAAGCAACTGCCCTATGTCCTAGGGACCATCCAAGAAATCTATTTTCCTGCAGCCTTTGAAGGGCTGTCATAACTTAACTAATCAGCATCTGTAGCACAGTGCTGTTAAGTGCCTTAATCTTGTCTGCACTGCAGATGACTAAGAAAATTGAGTCTGAATTAATCTTCTTTTGCTTAGTCTTTCTTTGCTTTGGTTTTATTAGTTTCGTAGATGAAAGACAGCCCCTGAGGATTTAAGTACTAGGTAATTTAAAGACTGTTTTCATTCTTGGGATGGCAAAGTGGAAGAATGAAATGCATGTAGGAAACAGGCAAATTTGCCAGTTCAGCATGGACTAGTGTTGTTTTAGAGAAAAATGGGGGAACTTAAAACTGGACTTGGCCCTTAATACTACATCAGTTACAGCCTCAGTTCCTGCCAGCAGAAAGGACCTACTCAGGGTTGAGGCTGGAGATGAACAAAGCTTCCAGTTCTTAGTCAAAGGAAAGCTAGTTTGTTTTCTGTGTTCATGGTGTTCATTAGAGGCATTAAAATAAAAACATTGTATCACCAAATAATTTTATATGAAAAATTTCATTTAGGTTTGTTTCCTTTTTAGAGAGACTGAGGGTGGAAATAGTGGATGTCCTCGCTCTTGGCATGGACTTTCAATTCCTGGCAAGTGATCCCTTCCTCCCATGCACCCTACTTTATGGGTTGTTTTATGCTGTGACTTGTTCTGTAGTTAAAGAATGCAAATAATAATAACCTCAGTTTTATTTCTCATGCAAAGGAAACAGAGTAATTGCAGGAGCTAAGTTCAATTTTGAAGCTGCGGAACCTGCCCAGTACCATTTGGAATGGATCAGCCTCTGCAAGTGGAGTTGGGAAAGCATTACATCTGTTTGCTAGCAGTTGGAACAAAAAAGTCTGTCATTGCCCCCTTGAAGCTGCAGAGACTCCAGTGGAATGTTGGGTGTTTTTTGCTTTTCTTGGGTGAAAATGCCTTCAGGATGTGGCATGGCTTGTGCTTTCTTGCAGGTCTGACATTAGAACTTTCAGTGTTAGGTCAATTCCACCAGGAAGGTTTAAACACCCCCACTCTTCAGCTTTTATGTTTGTGCAATTATTTCTGCATTCATGGGTGTAGAAATAAGAAGGTAAAGCAAGTCCTAAACTTCTCTGATACTGAGGATCTCTTGGCACTTCAGTAAGGATCTGGTTTGTCATTCTCATGTAGAACTGAGCTGGGTATTTCACATAACTATGACAACTACCTTAACTAAGTTTTCCAAACAGTTTGAAAAAGATTGAGTACAGTTGTTCCATCCAAAGCAGTCTGATGGTGATTTGGGTTGATGTCAAGTTGAATATTAGTCAGCAGTATGCCCTGGAAGCCGAAAGGGCCAGCTGTTTCCTGGATGCATCAAGCACAGCATTGCCAGCTGGTCAGGGAAGTTACTGTCCTGCTCTACGCTGCAGTGGTGTGGCTCCACCTGGAGTCCTGTGTGCAGCTTTGGGTGCCACAATATTAGAAGAACGTAAAATTATTAGTGAGCATCAAGAGGAGGATGACTGAGGTGGTGAAAGTTCCTCAAGAGGGGTAGTGGATGGGGAGGTGCTGATCTCTCTCTGGTGACCAGTGGTAAGACATGAGGGGATGGAATGAAGCTGCATCAGGGGAAAGTTCATGTTGCATATTAGGAAAAGGTTCTTCACTGAGAAGGTCACTGGAACAGCTTCCCAGGGAAGTGATCTTGGCACCAAGCCTGTCAGAGTTCAAGGAACAACTGGAGGATGCTCTAAGCCTTAAGGTTTAGTGTTAGGTAGTCCTGTGAGTATCAGGGACTTGGACTGAATGATTCTTATGGGGCCCTTTCAAGTTGCAATATTCTGTGATTCTGTGATAGTTGTGCTCCTTGATTTCTCATAGCAGTGCTCACAGATGCGAAGAGATAATTAGTGGGTGTGACTTCTGAGAACGGAGAGAGAACTGAGAGCTGCGCGAGGTGATGTGTGTGGGTGAGGTTTTGTGTGGATGATTTATTGCCCCGTGCGGGCTGTGGGGAAGGTTCAGCAGCGCCGGGGCACTGCGGGGACGGAGGGCGCTGTCCGCGGTGCTGAGCGCCGGCCCCGCACCCTCCCTGTCCGGGCCTCTGAAAAATAAGGGTGCCTTGCTTTGCCTTTCATTTCTTCCTTTTTTCCTCCCTTGGATATGGATGAAGGAATTATATTCAATTGAAGTTTTGTTGTTCTGGGACTGAAGTGCATTTGCAATTTGCTGCATTATGGAGGAAAAAAAAAAAAAAAAAAAAAATTGAACAAATAAATGAGTCAGGTTCCTGAAATGAAATGGCCCACAATGGATATTTGTATTTCTTCTGTGGGAAAGGTTAATAGAGCTAAATGTAAAGTAATGCTTTGTGACGGGAAGCTATCTAGTGCTAAACCCACATTAATTCTAAATAAAAATATGGTGATTAATACATATGCTCTGAACAGCCCTAGAAGTAATAAGAATTAGATGCTTGTGCTGAAATTTTCTACTGTTGCAAAACACACTGACTAATTCAAGGTGGAAGTTGTTTCTTTTAAGAATCCTATATAAGAAATACTCCCTTCTTTCTTAGAGAACAGACAAAAAGTCTAACCAAAACCAACTCCTAATGAAATATATGAAAAGCATTCTTTATAATATGAGTTAAATGACTTTGTAATCTTGGTGTTGATGAAAGAGTTGTATAAACAAAATAGTGTTTGTTCTGTTTACTGTTAAATGGGAAGGAAAGCTTGATAAAGGATTGGCATCTTTTTATACAAGAACTTCCTGCTGTTTCCTCATTACTTCAGTAAATAAAAATACCTGAACATAATCCTGGGTTTTACCTGTCTTTTGCAACTAGGGTATATGTTGAAATCACTGGTAACGTGGCTTGCGAGCTCAGTGTCTTAGAATAGTTTTGCAGATGATGGGCTACTTTCATCCTTAGCTGTTAGCATCACCAGGGAAGAAGTAGGGATGAATTCTGATGGATTTGGGCAGGGCTGAAACAAAATATGTTTTCTCTAGCAAATTGTTTTCACCCTTAGGCTGCACTTTCCAGTTTTATATATGCTGTCTCTTACTTTAATGGATATTTTGCCCTTTTCTTGGCTATGGAAGAACAGGATGCCTCATATTCTTATAGTCTGCAAATCCAGTCTTTCAAACTTTCAGCATACAGAAGTATCCTTCTGATACAGCCCAGCTTGTATCTCCTAATGCTTCCAGCTCTTGTCTAGGCACTGAAAGGGATAGTGCTCTGAAAACTGATGCAGTTTTAAAGGTCAGATCCCATAAAACATGGTGATTCTTAGCCAATAATGTGCCTTCTGGAACTGCTTATTTAATCTGAAGTTGCACTGTAGACTTTCTCTTCATTTTGTCTGGGCTTCTTCAAGTATTTGCCAGGTGCGGTGACCAATAAAACCAGGAAAGATCTGAATTTTGCAAGCGGCCTTCTGTACCAGAGGCAGCAGGTGTAGACAGTTATTTCTCGGATGCTGTGGAGCCGTGTGGTGAGAAAGGTCTTGTCCTTCCCATTTTTTCAGATATTAGTTTGATCCAGCAGTATGGAAGACAGAGTTCTGGCTCTGTGTTGGAATAAGATTGTGTGATGCTCAGAAACAATAAGATCACATTACACGTTAGATACTTCTAACTCTTTCTTCCTGTTCATCTGTGTACTAATCCAAGCAGAGCCTCAGAGGCTGTAGCCACAAGACTGGCTTGTGGATCATCTTGCACCTTACTAATGTGCAGCATATACCCAGATAAGGGGGAGGTTACAGCCACTAAGCAGGTCATCCCAGAATACGAGGAGCCACTTCCATCATATCAGTGTGGCAGGTCACTGTTAAATACCTGTTTTTTCCTTCTGAATCTACCTTGGAGCCTTATAACTGTAATACATATTGGAAGAGAAAAAAGCTCACCCTCAATTGTTGGTAACTGATAGGGTTTTGTTGGCCTTGTGACTGACTGATAGCAGCCACGTGCCTCCTACAGAATGTGACTTTGAGCAGATGTCACAAACTCACTGTGGATGTCCCTTCAGCATACAGATAGCAATTGCCCTATGTCGGCCCTCCACAGGCACAGCTGTCCACAGCAGGCTGCTTTTTTCGGTGGTACCCATAACAAAAATGTACTGTACTCGTACTGGAATGTGCATAAGGAGCTTTATTTGCTTTTACTTCTTTGTTACTAATTTTCAAACCTCCAATGAAGGTGCTGGGTGTGAATCCCTTGATTACAAAGGGGAATTAATTGATTAGATCTATTTTCTTTTTGTTGTCCTGTGGACTGAGAGATAAAGATGTGCAAAGTGGAGGATTATTCCTGCTAGAGATAGTATTTCTGCAAATCCTGCAAAGCATATCTGTGGATTACCCCCCGACATTCAGTGAGCAGGCTGCCTGCTCCAGCATCCCCCACACCATTTGCATGCATGTGAATTTTGTGTTCTGTATTCTATGGTGTGATCAAAACCAGCCTTTGGCTAATGTTTTAGTAACTTCTATTTCTCATTGTTCTTACTAGCAGCAGTAACATTTGCAGTATCAATCTGTGGCAGGAAGCAGGTTTCCTTTCTTAAAACAGAAACCTGAAATAATTTAGAGGCCACAGAAAAGGACAGCTTGCAATTCGCATTGCTACAGTCTTGCAAATAAAACAGGCTACAAGACAGATGCTGATTTATTTAAAATCAAACAAACAAAAAAATAAGTCTTGTGTTTTTTCTCTTTTTCTTATTTTCTTTGCAAACTAAAGGAATGTATTCAAGCCTCTGGCTAATTCACATACCATTAATTCTCTAAAGATTGCATATGCACACCCAATTAGACCTGCATAATTTACTTTAAAAATGAATGTACTCTTGTACTTATATTTTATAGCTGTGCCAAATTCTTAAAGGGAAGGGAAAATTTTATAAGAGAAATGTGCAGAGCTCTTTCCCTGGAAAAGCTGAAAGTATCAGTAGGGCTGTACCTAATCTTAGTTTTAAAACCGTAGGCACACTTTTTTGGCTATTAGTGAATGAATGCTTAACTCCGTGAATGAATGCTTGTCTGAGATACAGCCTGTAATCGTATGGGAGCTGGCGGAGTGGGCACCCATCATGATGTGTGAGGTCCTATTGTATTGCAGCAATATGACTAATCGTCCCTTTGCGTCTGGTTTGTGGGCTGCAGCGAGTTCCTGCCAGCTGTGGTTTCTTGAGGGTTTAATAGTCTCAAACAACTACCAAGGATATTGCTCTCCAAAGGCTGAGAGCCTGATGCTGATGGCTTATGTCTCCTCTTGCTCTTGTATGGCTCTCCACCAGCTTAGCTATGAGGCCAGCACTGCTCAGAAGAATAATTTGGATCTTGGCAAGAGGCGGATCATCATAGCCTTCTTCAAGAGGATGTATTTGGGGTGGGAAAAGCTAATCTGTACCCTGACCCCCGTTCATCTCTCTGGTGCCTGAGTGCTAAAGACACTCAAATCCTTGGAGGCAGTGACATTCTTGACTTACTCTCAGCAGCGAATTCCTGTGAAGTCTGCTAACCAGCAGTAGAGAGGGTGGTTAGTAGCCGCCTGCTTTATGTCAGGCTTTACTGGAGTGAAGTTGCCATGGAGATCGGTGGGAGTTTTAACTGAGCAGGGAGCTCAGCGGTTTGCCCTTGTGTGTGTAAATCTGTCTGACATGTCATGTGGATCAGATTTGGCTCTGCTGCTCACATTTGAGGTCCACTTGCTTTTTTAGCCCGATTCCCATATAGGAGAGCTGAACAACTGCCATGCAGTATTCATAGCACTGTGATATTAAAAAAGGCAGAACTGGGATTGGTGCCTGCTCTTCCAGGGCTAATTTAAAAGTAAATCTGGGCACTGAGGGATGTTTGGTGAAGGTATGTAAGCCCTGTAAGATGGAAGGAACTTTCCTAGGCTGGAGCCTTTCTTGTGACAGCAGTAAGCATATTGGCTGTCTGAAAAGAGAATTGTTTAGAGGCAGAAACAGAAATTCTACAGTTAGGGAGATGTTTCATTTCATTTTAGAACTTGTACAGCAGATAAAAATATGAGGGGGAGTGCTGAATATAAATGTCTGCTTTACACTTGTAAAGGGTGTGCAGGCTCCACGTGCTCAGAAACATTTCTGGGAAAACATCTATTAAAATGCTTGAGCCTGACAAAAGACTTCAAGGCTATTGAGGTAAATGGTGACTCATATTGGCTGAGCAGCACTGACTGTAGCAATGGCAGTGCACACCCCAAGCTGTACTATGAAATGAGGCTTCCCAAGGGGTTGACCTGCAGGCACTGGGATTTCAGCCAACATGTCTGCTGATCTACAGCCTTCAAAGGTGAAGAGCCAAAATATTTTTCAGTGACTTGGCAGCATGCCTGCTGGATTTTTCAATGCACGTATGTTTGCACGGTGTTATGGAGAGAAACTTGACGCATTTCTAATTTTAGAGTAAGAGGAAGCAGCCAGCTTCTGAAAATATTTGGAAGAAAGGGTTAAAAAGTTGGAAACTTTGAAGGAGGGGGGTGAAAGAGGGAGTAGGGTGAATGCAGAGATAGATCTTTGAACACCACTTGCTTCAGCAGAAGCTAAGGAGTCCTCCTGAATACACTGCCTGGAGCGTGGCATCAGTTTGAGAGGGGAATAAGGTTTCTGCTGTGTTTATCCTAGGGAAAGAAGACTGGTCCTTTCAGCATAAGCTAAAGCTTGTGCATCTCAAAGACTGGTGTGAGTCTGCTGTGTTACTGGAAAAAGGCTCGATCACATGCATAAAAAACATCTTCTCCTCCTCCTCCCTCAGTCTCCTGTACCACTCTTAACAATTTAATCCATATCAGTTTGTCTTCATGGGCTGTAATTGATCTTTCTGTGATTTAGCTCATCAGATGCTCATTAAAGAGTTTGCAGCCTTTTTTTTCATGAAGAGTGAGAGTCAGGGATCTAAAACCACTTTGTCTTTGTCTTAACTGGATTCATTTAGTATTCTGGGATTCAGGAGGGCTAATAAACTTGTACAAGCTATTATTTAAAGGTGAGCTGCCAAGTGAACATGAAGAATGATCCAAACACCGGCAGTGTGCCAATGGCTCTTCAACATCAGGTGTCAGGTGCGAGCAGCAGAGGGAATTGTTGATAAAACCCCAGCTAGTCCTCACTGCTCTGCAGCGAGCATCCTGCAACGCCCTGCCTGCATGTGATGGGATAATGCAGCTTGCAGGGAAGCTGTGTCTGCAGTGAAGATGGCATTTTGTGCTGGTGATGTCAGTGGGATACACTGACATATTTTGTGCATTGTGTGGAGTTTGGGCTTGACATCTGGTTTTCTTTATTAGGGGCCACACTTGTTCCGAGCTGCCGCCTGTGCTCTGGCAGTGCCCTTAACTAGGAGCGCTTCTCACGTCGCTGACACACACATGCTGAGAAAATGCCTGTCACCATCCTTTAGCAGGGATTTGCTGCCAACCTACAAAAGAGAACAGTACCCCTGAGCTGCAGAAAGCAGTTTCCTTTCCCCACAATTATAATGAACACTTGAGACATTTCCAAGCCCTAGGAAGAGGAGATGGGATAGATAGTTTTCCATTCTGCTCCTTCCTGAGCCTGGCTCCGCACGTCACACACTTCCAGAAAGAGAAATAATTCCCTATAACTGTTGAATTTACTGTGTAGTCATACACATAGTATCATCAAATTGTTTGTGCCTTGGAGATCTTGTAAGGGACTACAATCATGCACGGGCTCTTAAGTTGTCCGTGGTCTTTTAAGGCAGCAGTTCTGCCAGGGAACACATGCAGCTGGATCCTGGGTCTGTGCCAAATGTACTGACTTTGTTCAGGAACTGTGGGAAGCTGCGGGGGCCCTCCAGACAAAGCCCTGCGTGAGGGATCTGAATCCTGGCAGGACACACTGCCATTTATATGACCTGACTTCCCACTTGCTGTGTGTATCTGGATCGGGAAATATTGAGAATATAAACCTTTTGTAACTGCTCGGAGTCACAGTACTTATAAATACTCTAAGCTTGTGTTTCTAACTGTACATTAGCCTATGTAAATATTAATACCATATTTTTCTTTCTTTGTAGTGTACAGAGGCCAAAAAGCATTGCTGGTACTTTGAAGGATTATATCCTACATATTATATGTAAGTAGTCATTGCTTTTCTTTTTCAAAAGAGATTCTGTAGGCTCTTAGACTGGTATTCTTTCACTAATTACACTTTTTATAGAACTTCTCTGAGACTTTTTCAAATTTCACTCTTTCCCTTTCTCCTTATTAAAAAAGTGTACACATGCATTTTACCACACACCCCAGATGACCTTTCCAACAGAAAACAAAACTGAAGTACTTGAACAGCTCTTATATCAGAACACTGAAAGGAAATGTAAGTAGAGCAGTGTGAAGACAGTTATCCCTTTGTTTTGAGCAGGGACAGGTAATCAGACAGAATACCAAGAATGCTTTGAAAGTAACTTTGTCCCTGTGCTAATACTGTTGTTTAATTTAGAGAGTCGAGATGATTTGTTATCCATGGCATAATTGTCCTTTTGATGAATGGTATCTACATTCACATTGGCTTGGGTATGAACCAAATGTCAGTTACCTGTAGGTGAATGGTTGAGGATTTCTCTAATTGAAGTTTTCTGTTTCATATTACACACAGCAATGACTAAAAAGTGGAAGAAATCTGTGAGTGGGAGGTACATTCCATGTGAATTTGGGGGCAGAAAGGAGATAAGTGTAGTAAACTTTGTACCTGGGTTGTATAACTGTATCATTGCAAACAACTGTAAACATAAGTTTAAAAAAAATAAGGTGAGGTGGAAGAGCATTCGGTTATCTGTTCCCTGAGCAGGCTCTTTCTTGCTGAAGGATTGGAAATTACTGTAATCCTTATACTATCCAAGCACTTCCCTCTCTTTTTTTTTCCACCTCCATTTCATCTGCCAGAAGCAGGACAGAAGTTCCAGAGACAAAAAGCAGCCAGGAATCCAGTTGCAAAACAAAGCCCACAGAAAGAACAAAACACTATGATTTAATCATTTGTGATCCTGGATATTAAACTGCCTAGGAAGTGTTTGTGCCTAGAACTCACTGTCTTTTTTTTCAGGTGACTGAAATGTTGAGAATTACTCGTAAATGACTGGCCAGAACAGATGGGGGAATTTAAATAAGTTCACTTTCTTTGTGTGCTAATAACAACAGGACTTTGCTTCCACCTACATTTTATTTTGCTTTGCTGCAGTGTCGGAAAGAAGCTGGGATGTTACAAAATTATGAAAATCCCACTGTACCCTGACATTCAGGAGTGGGTTATTCATCATCACCCTGGTGTTTTGCTTACGTTTCTGCCCACGTGCTTTCTCAGGTAGTTTTGGTTCCCCTTGGCAGCACAAAGGGGTGCCTACTTGGGTATTGGATATTGTACTTTGTGTACATACAGAGTCCTACAAAAGCAAGGGTTACAAAAAAAATCCTGTTGTATATTGACACTATCAGGTCAATCAGAAGACTGTCACTAGTCATTATGTGTGTTTGTGGTAGTTACTGCAGCACCATGTTATCTGAGTCATTGCATGAAAGTGTTGTGGCTGCCAGTCTCCTGAACAGTGCAAGTAAGTGGAAGAAGGAAGGGGGAAGGGGCTAGATGTGTGTGCTTAGTGATTGTCCCTATGGTGATGAGTGTCACGTTAATGCTGATGTTGTTGTGATTCTGAGTTTAAGTAGGCAAGAAGAAACACTAAGGAAAGACGATAAGGATTTGGGGATGGTAAAGCTCAGAGGATAGACAATGTGTGACAAGTGAAGGAATATAGAAAGGAGTGGGGAGAGGGTATTTGTGTAGGAGCCCAGCAGGGTTAAAGGGGGCATGCATTAAAGCAGTAGGAAGGTGTGCATGTCTGCTGTTCCTGGACTGCGCTACTTTGTTACTTCTGCAATTTCAGTTTCTGTTGTCTAGGGTCCCCAGCTGCTTCCTACCTGCACTGTCTTTTCAAACCTCTATGGTGGAGGAGAGGCACAACTCCAATCTCAATATCTTACGGGGAAATTCCATTGCTTCAGCACTTGTTTGACCCTTCACTGAGTTAATTCAATTTGCTAATCCCACAGAAAGTTGTTCATTTTAGCACATTCGAGTCAGTGTTGAATCAGCTTGGTATAGTTTTTGGCAAACACCGGTGAAATGGGAGGAAGGGAGTATTCTGCATATTGTGGGGGAGGAGGCATGAATAGCATCATCTCCATCACCATATGGTTACATGTTAAATCATCTCAAGGCATAATATGTAACTTTGTCCTGAGAGTGCCTCCTCTGTACAAATCTAGATGTGGGATGTGCTGTAGTGAAATGGGTTTTATTTTATCTTACCATTTCTGTAGCAACAGTCCATACAAAGCAGATATAGTTAGATTTAAATTTAAAGGAGTTCACAGTAGATTCCATTTGTTTCTATCACTGGTTTTCTGAAAGAACTTTTTGCTACCCTGTTAATATACGTAGTCTCTCCTTTGGTCTTGAGACTATCTTTGGAGACTTAAGAAACCCAGCAGTGCAGTCCTTTTTAATGCATTCCCTGTGGTTTCAGTCCCATGCTGGCACTATGTCACATATCTCGTGGAGACAGTTGGTATTATAATGAAAAGGTTGGCATGTCAGCTCGGAAATGCTGCATCCCGTGTCTGTTCACAAATGAAGTGTGGCATGCAGGGACTGACGTATCCCTGAGCTGGCCCATCTGCACACCTTACCACTTCTGGGTAGGCACATCCTCCTAGAAGGTGCTTGCCTCTCTTAAAATTACCCAGAGTAATAGAAATCTGGTGGACTGTCACATAAAGGGGTGGTTTGCTTTTATCAGAAGTTTAAAGGCAAGATAGTTGAGTTAATCTTTCCTGTAAAGGCTCTACTTCAGCCATCTAAAGACAGATAAGAATGTGTCTGCTAAACCAGCGGAACAGTGTGCCAAGAGAAGTGTTCTGGAAATTCAGCTACATTTGGGCAGGTAAAACTTGCAATTATATGACTGTTCTTCTTTTGGAGCTTTAGTTTTTTAATTCAATCTGTCTTCCAGTAATAATTTTTAAAAGAAAAATCTGTTAGACATATTGTTCAAAACTTTCTTAAAACTTGTTCTGTCTTAATAGCTAGGGCAAAGGTTGGAGATCTCTGTTCCAGAACCAATGGTACATCTTTCTGTCCAAATGTTTAATGGTATTAGTATTTTTTAAAAATAATTATTCCAATGGACATAATTATTCTATCCTTCATATGTCATCAGTAAGCTTTAGTTTAATTCAAGCACGTTTTTCCAAATGAGGACTTGATAATTTTCCATATTTTTCTCCCTCTCCTGTGTGAATAAGATACAGCTTATTTCAAACCAGAAGTGAACATGAAAAGCTTACCAGGAATTTGAGAGATGTACACTGGTTGTCTGTCGTTAATACAGAGAACTTCAAGACTGCTCTTAATTTACTTCCCTAACCCAGCTGTTTCTCTATGTCCTTGTCGCCTGAGTTGCCAGATACTGTTGTCAGTTAGATACTTTTTTCCTGCTTCAGCAAATGTTTTTTTATATGACCTAGAAAAATAAGTAAGGAAATACAAAGCAGAGGAAGGAATTAGTCATTGGAGTCTAATTCTTGTCCTTTGGAAAAGCAGAGAGACAAGTTGTTCCTGACTTTGCTTAAAGAATTATATCACACATCACCTGGTGTGGATGCACAGAAAGTGATTCAGAATTAAAGCTGTCTCAAGACACTCGACTTTGATGCTCTGCAAGGATCCTCATCCCACTCCCACTTAAGTAAGCCAGCTCAGCCTTATCCTAGACGTGCTGATGGTTGGCAGAAGAAACAGTCAAGGTACTTCTCTTCCATGGCAATAATGTGAATAGTAACATAGAGAATGCATTAGATTGCAAAACCACCTTCCCTGTAGGCAGATGCCAGGAGCACTTAAGATACTCCAGTTGTTTTTCCATTTCTAAATTGGGCATGAATAGGAGAGGGAAAGCTGCCTTATGTTTTGTTGAGGAGTAGTAGTTTGATTGGAGTGATTGTGCATGTCCCCCTCAGTGCAGGGTGAAGTATATTTCTTGGTATGACTGATCAATCCCATAGGTCTTTTCTGTTTATTTTTCCTTCAGTTGTTAGCTACCATCATACTGGGGCTTTTAATGAGGTGATAAATTCCAGAGGAATGTTTCTAAATCCTCTCCTTGCCAGGCTTCATGGCATGTTTATAAAACAGCAGGAATATTTTTGAGTATGAGCGGTCGGCATGTGTCCCCAGCAATAGATAAACCATAGCTGATGTCACTGGGTAAGAGAAGTAGTCACCCATAGGGAGGGGAACCCATTATTCCCTGCTCTCTGAGCCTCTCTATGGGGTTTCTGTTTGAGGTTTTTTAACCCATTTAGCTGCCTGCTTGTCCAGACTGTAAGGTCTGCACTTGGTTATGAGAATATTGAGGGAGACAGTGTGGAAAACTGTCCTAAAGTTGGGGTAAATGACACCTCCCGCTGTCTGGTTTGTCGACAGATAGCTTCCACTGCCAGTATAGTGGTAGAAGCTTTTCTTGCTGGACTTGGTGTCCCTTCCAACTACTAGCTGTAGGTGAGGTTTGGCTTTCCTAACATGACACTTACTTGTGTATGTGATGATTTCTAAACGCCTCCTCAGTAGTCTTTATCTTCTTCTACCTCCTAAATACTTGCTTTTTGCATCTGAGTTCAGCCCTGGGTTCCTTGTCTTGAGTGGGTCTTGACTTCTCAAAGGTGAGCTACTAGGTGAACAACCTCCAGAAAGAAACATGGACATTTTCTCTGAAATGAGGTGTTAACCATTGCTGTTGGTAGGGATGTGAAGAGGAGAATGAATAGAGAGGAATGCCATCTTGTAACATCTTCTAATTCTTATCCAAAGCAGGACCTGAATTAATGTTGAAAGCATGTGCAGGTGGAAGTGCTGTATTTTTAGGCTAATATGTTTCTGTCATAGAAACTAGTTTACTGCCTATAGCAGACAACTGCACATGTACACATTTGTGTTGGTGAAATCCTTTTAATTTTTCATTTAGAATTAATCTAAGAACATTAATGGAAACCTAAAAACTGAATGTTTGCTAGTATTCTTTATGTTTAAAACATGTATCTGCCTTGCATGGGAAGAGTCAGTTATTTTTCTTATTGTAGAGAAGAATGTGGAATATATTAAGTTTGTGGTTTTTCATGGGTTTTGAAATAAACTTTCTGTGCATTTCCACATGCTTCTCTTACTTCGCAGATTAAGTTTTGTTGCATTTATCACACAGTCATATTCATCTGGGTTTTGAATGCAAGTCCTTTTATTCTTTGTGGTCAGTCCATAATAATTCTGTGCATTATCAAAAACTGCACAATGTCCCAGATGAAAACATTAAAGAAGTTATTTTCTCTTGCTGCTACTCAGATAGCTCAGAGGGCACTTCTTTCATCATCGTGTCTACAAGAGGCTGGGAGACTACCCCAAACCAGACACTGGGTGTGTTGCACGATGGTCGCTATTGTCTGCGCTCCACATCTTGTAATGTTTGCTGCTGTTAATTAAATTGGCTTTCCTGATGCTACACTTAACTTTCCATTGCAATTACAGCTGCATGAAGTGTCAGCAGGTGTGTGCTTAGGGCAGTAACATAGCTGCTGATTTATCCTTCCATTTGATTTGAAGCCAGCAGGGAGGAGGAAGAGGGGAGGCAGTGTAATGGCTTTGCACGCTTCCAGGCGCCTTGAATACCTGGCACTGTACAGAAACAGAGACCTGGATTTGCTCCAGGGCCACCAGTTTCACCGTGAGCAGCCACAGGAAGGGCCTGTTTGCATGTGTGGTTCAGTGCAGGAACGTAAGTGCACAGTTTGTGCTGTGAAGGAAGACAGCAGTAATTATCAGGCCATCTGTGTAAAACAGCAACAGAAACCCACCACTATTGCTCAGTCTTGTGTGGCCTTCAACAGCAACAGTGCAAAGTGCCACAAGTAGCTTCAGCAGTCAGTGCCCCTGAGGTGGCCTACTCCTTGCTCCAAGTAAGAGACTAGAGTCCCTTGATGCTGATGAAGCTGTTGAGGTTGTAGTCCCGGCTGCTGTAATTACCCAGCAGCTAGGTACCTTGCCACAAACTGGAATTTGCTTCAATGGATCAGTTATCCAAAGCAGTCTGGGGCGAGTTAGGCTGCCAAATTAGCAACCAGCTCAACTTGCTAGGAGTAGGTCCTGGAGAGGGGAGAGGTGTTTAGTATTTCAACCTTCACAGGCCATCAAACAGGGGATGGACCTGATTTCAGATTTAAAGCTCTGAATGATTTTGGAGTTGGAGGCTGATCACGTATGGGCAGCTAATTCTGAGAAAGGTGAGGAAAGGGGAAAAGAGGGCATCTTCTGTCTTCTAGTGGGGAACCCTCCCCTGGCTGAGGTGGAGCAGACAACCCAATCCCATCCCCTTCTCATTTCCAGAGGATGTGATAACCACAGTTGTGACTTACCATGAGTGAGCCTCAATTTTTCCTGTGGAGGGTGTTTGATTTGAAATACTCATCAGGCCATTAATTCTTCCATGTCCCAGGCAAAAACCCTGATGAGAACTGAGAATCAGTTTCTTCTGCCTTCCTGTCAGTGGGACAGGAAGGTTTGCACCTGGTTTGAGCTTCAGTGGACAGCATCAATGTGCATCTGACACCAAAGTAATCTTGAAGTTCTAACCCTTTCTAAGAAGGGAGACCCTGAATTAAAGTTTGGAAAGACTTGATGGCATTTAACAGTTGGCCATTACTCCCCAGTCCTTCTCTGCATTTGACCATGCAGTGGCTTGGTGCAGGAAAAAAAAGGTTTGCTATGTATTAGTATCTTAAATTGAGGCAGACAGCAAATTCCTGGATACCCATCGCCCCCTGCCAGCAGACTGCTTATGACTTCCCAAAGCAGGGATGAGATGCAGTAGGACTGCCCGCCCACTGGGAGCAGCTCGAGATACAAAGAACTAATCATCTGTTTAGTATGGGGCCTGATGATGAACTAGAAGTCCTCGTTCTTGTTGGTGTGAGAAATTTACAATTCCACCTCCAGAAAATTCAAACTTGTCATACACATTATCTGTGGCTTACTTTCATCAGAGCCTTAAGCTGTGCTGTTTCTCTGCTTTGTTCTGTGAAAGAAAAGCCTGCAGCCTGTGTTGGAAAATGGCTGTTTAAGTCTCCATATACAGCCAGCGGGCAAAGCCCAAGCCACTGCAATTCTTGCTAGGTTCTGCCACGGGGGGAGCAGAGAAAATTACTAGATGGATATGTGCTGGCCAGAAGGCCATGTAGTGGTATTTCACAGGCAACAAAAGCTACCCTCTGTAGGATAGCTTTCTCCTTGAGATCTGGGAAGAGGGGGCTGGGGTTCTGGCAAACCTTTGGGCAGCAGAAGATGTGAGAAATATTGGTTTGATAGGAGCAGCTGAGCAAATACTTCTCATCTCATCAGAAGTGGGGGAAGATTTGCTGTGTTCTGCTGAGCTTTTTGCACGGAGATGGTGTTTATAGGCTCTTCACCCAAAGAGTAATTGAGGAATAAGCTCTTTTTCAGCTATTGCCTGCTCTTGTTTTTCATGTCTGTGTGAAGGACAGGAGCCAAGTATCTTGTCTTGTAGAAGATTTTAGTTGTGTCAAAGCTGACAGGACTCTAATCTGAGCAAATATTGTTTCTGTCTGAGTTGTTTCTACTCTGTAGAAAAAAATTACCTGACAGTCCCTTTCCTTTTTTTTTGCCTTCAATTTTCTTATGTAGTTAAGGGCTGTGTGATTTACTGAGTACCTGGATAACTATCTCTCTAGTGCTCTCCTGGGTACCAGCAGCAGTGTTTTTGCTCTTAAGTACAGATGTGCACTGAGGTCATCTGTGAAGCAGATGTATTTATTATAATAAACTTACCTATTCATACGTACCAGACCTATGTTTTACAAGGCACTGTTATTGCATATGCTGAGAGATCCTTTGCTATTTATAAGAAGATAAATGCTTTTGGGCGATGAGAACTTGTGACTGCAGGTGACTGTGGTGTTGTGTCTGCTGAAAATGAAGCCATGTCGATGCCAAGGAGACACAATCAACCCTAAGGCCAAGGCTGGAATGCAGATGTTGCCTATGGCTCTGCTCCACCAGCCAAAGACCTTGCCTACCTTACTGCTCCTCAAACACTTGAGTTGGTGCAGTGGAAGGATGTGGCCTTGGTGTTGCAGCATCTTTTTGGAGAGAGATTAAACCACTTTGGGACTCAGAAATAGTTACTTAGGTGGGACTCCTGAGCGCAGAGTTGGACTCTGTGTTTGGATTTCCTCGTTCTCTGGGCACCTGTAGCAAAACAGATTCCTTGTGATAAACCCCTCCATTGTGCAGTGGTCTTCCCTGTGTCTTTCCATAGAGAGCGGTACAGGCAAGGGCTTTGCTTTGAAGACTGCTTTTTATGGAACGATGGAAATGCATTTGCAGAATAAATAAAATTATTAAAATTTTATGAAAATGAATTTGAATTTTATGAAATTAATAAAAGTTTGAGTAAACTTGGTAGAAAAATAACTCTTTCTCAATTGCATGGTACATCTTCATTTCCCCATTCTTCATCCGTCAGGGCTAAGTTGTGGCAGTGACCTCAGTGACATCACTGCCACGACTCAGAGCTTCATCAGAATTGTTTCTGCTAGTCACTTTGTGGTGCTTGCCTGCTTTTTCTTTTTGTTTCAAGGCTTATTTGTTTCTTCTCTGTTCAGCACTACTGTATTCTGGCAGCTGAGCTGCAAGCAGATTCAATTATTTAATTTTTAAAACTCTTTTTGTTCTATAACAAGTAAATACGTATGCACACTTCAGCTGTCTGCTGTCATCTGCTCAGTGGGAGCAGACCTGAACCTTCTGACTTTGAGGGCTCAGCATTGGATCTGCGTGGAGGTGACCCAGCCTCAGCAGTTCATTTCTTACAGTTCTTATGAGGACTCCTTCTGGTCTTTTGCCCTTGACAATATTAGGGCAGCATCTGGCACTTCCTCAGCTTCATCTAATGCTGCTACCAGCCCCCCTCAACCCCCAGTTTTTCCTTCGTGTTCTTAGTTTTGGTTTACTGCTATATTTTCATTTACACAGCCCCCTGAATCCCGTTAGTTTTCTTGCCCCCTGCTTCAAAACTGTCAGTGCTTCTTGGGTTTCAAGGGATCCCAATTTGTATCATAGAATTTACAGATACGTGCAGCAATCATTTAACCTATGCAGCCTTTTTTTGGAATTCATGTCAGGCTTGTCTTCAGAACAGTGGTTAGAGATCATGCAGTTTACTGTATCTGGTTGTTGAGGTGGGGTTGTGTTTTTTTTTCACCCTCCCAGCCTCTGTCTCTGCAGTAGGGTTTCTGCCTCTATGTGTGGGTTGACAATTTAGGCTTTGTTTTACTCTTCCGAAATCCATCACTAGTCAAACATTGTAAAAATTAAATCAGGTTTTGGCCCATATGATGCAAAACATCTAGAGAAAAAAACCTAAGAGTATTACAGCTTGCATTTCAAAGACATGGTGGTGGTGGTAGGCAATGCAGCTCTTTGCTGCAGCAGCTCTACTAAGAAAGGACTTGTTCCCTATCTGAGTAGATGCAGGTATAATTGAAAAAGAGCTGTTGAACCATTTCATTGAGCAGCTATTATTCACAGTACACATGCAAGTAAAGTGTTGGTTTGTAGGGTTTGGGTCATACCATGTACCTTTATGTGAAACTCTCTGCTTTGCTTGTCCATAAAGGAAGGAAGCTCAGTGCCATGATTTAAATGTGAACCCAGAGAAAAACCTTGTCCCTGTGACCTGACGCACTGTGTAACTTTGATCTGTGATACAGCAGTTCCTCGATGTGCCAGCAGTTCAAGGGATTGAACATACAGATACAGTCCTTGCACTCCACTGAATTATGAATGAAAAGATGTACCTTCTCAATCATAAATCTCATTGCAGACAGTTTTTGAAAGAGAGATTGTATTCTTGGTGAAGTTAGCAAAGCAACTAATTATGTCTTATCCTGTGTCATGGGTTAACTTTTGATCAGTTAAATGGACATTGACCTAGGGAAATGCAGTTGTTGGGATTGTCACTGATCTGTGGAAGAGGGAAATTGACTTTAGTAAAGTCTTCTGGACATGGGTTCAATTCACTTCAGATCGATAGTAAGGCTCATTCAGCTTCAGCTGACATTGGGCATGACTGGTCCTTTCCTGTAAAGCAGAGCCAAAGCATGGATGCAATTTAAAGAAAATGCATACCAATTCAACAAATATATGTGCATGTACTTAATTATGGGGTTTTTTTAAATGAACCAGGGTCTTAATTCTGCTGTGATTTGCCATCAGGCAGTGAGAGATAGTACACCGAAGACTGATTATACTTAAGCTTGTATGTTACTCTGTTAATAAGCTGATTTTGTTGTTGTCTTTTGCAAGCTAATAAATCTGGCTTTTGTAAGTAAGTTAATTGTCATGTAATTGGGATCAATATTGTCAGGAGCTGTGTTGTTTTTCCATAGCACATTGAATCAAGAATAAGAGATCAGCAGAGCTGCTGCTGCAGCCTGATGGCAGTATCAGCAAACAGAACGGTTGTTCTTCCAGTCCTTTTGGGTGCTGCTGTCAAGTGGTAGGGATTACAAACAGCAGGTTGACATCATCCTTGATTCCAGCCTTGATTCCAGGCTCCTGCATATGGATGCATATGTCCATTCTCACAGGCACACAGAATGAAGCACCTGTTTGGTTTTATGGGTAAAATGTGACAAAGTCACCAGTGTCAGATCTCAAAGGGATTTCCCTCTGAGGTGTGGTACTGGTTTGCTTTCACAGATCCACCCAGCAAATGCAGTGCTCAGCCTAGGATGAGCTGGCTCAGAAAACTTACTGCCTGCCAGGAATTGGAGCCATGGTGAGAGGCTCCTCCATCCTTTGCATCATTGTTTTGAAAGTGCAGTCATCTGAAACTTCTCTTTGATAGCATTTGTTTGTCAGTCAGTGGTCTCAGGAGCTTCATAAATATTCAGCAGTGTAGCCTTTCTGACTTCCAGCTGGTGCTTTAGCCTTATTTAGCAGGAATAAAAGCTAAGCCATTGAGACTTTAAAAATGGTGCTGACTCGTAACCTAGATAATTTAAAGATAAAAAATAGATTGAGGTGCTATATTCCTCTACAGATGCTCCTTTAATTTTGTAGTTTGAATGACCATAATTTTATATTTTAAAATAGCCATTTCCCATCTCTTCTGGCTCTTGAGAAAACAAATGCAAAATAAGCAAGGCAAGGGTGGGTGTGGGGAAGGTGTGTGTGCAGCCTCTGTGGCCTCTCTGTTTTAGTTTAGATTTTATTACAGGTGAAGCTCTTGGGGCTCTGGGAAGTGGTGCCTCCACTCCCCATCCTGTGTGTGGCCAGATATAGGTTGTCTGGACTGACAGAGCCAGTGTGAGGAGGCAGAGATAAAGACTGCTCACATCCCTAAAATCCTTCTTTTTATTTTTGTCCTAATGAACTCAAGAAGGGCTTCTACATTTATAGGCTGTTCTTCTACAGAATGCATTTATAATCTGTTCTTCTCTGCTTTTCTGGCCCAACAAAATCCTTGCTGTGCAGCATCAGCCAAGGGGGCAAGTGCCCATCCCCATGGATGAAGTGCTCCAACTAAAGGCATGTTGAAGAGCACAGGGGTACCATGAGCGCTGGTGTAACAAAAGGCAGCAACTTCCAGCCCAGTTTCGTAAGGAACCTGAATCTGTCCTTGACTTTAACATATGTCTTGAAAGTTCCTGTTGGGTTGACTCACTGTGGGAGCATGGAGGAATACTTAATTTCTTGGACCCAATGAAGGTAATGCTGACTTGCTAAGTCTTGTTAGTAGTTATGTGAGGTCTGGTATCTTTGAGTATGAGCAGTTGTCAGGGTCTTGGGAAGCTTTAAAGAAGAAAAATTGCAGATGGGTCACTTTCAGTTTCAGTGACAGCAAAGTGGGTGTTTTCTCTTTTGGCATGAGCAAGTTCCTTGGCCTGAGTCTCAAACTGGATGCCTGAGTCTCTTAATGAACCTTGCCATGATGATCATGTCAGATCCTCCAGCTTGCCTGAATAAATCCTACTTATTTGTCATCAGAAGAGCATGTAACTGTTTTCACTTGCAAAACAACTGATTATGTATCCACAGAGCATCCTCCTCCAGCCCCAATTAGAGGCTGAAGCCTATGTGACAGTGTATTTTCTGAGTGAAGCCTTGTTAATTGAGCATGTAAATGTGTAATTGTCTGTACAGTTATTCAATTGACACATTTTTAGTTTGCATACAAATAGGGGAGCACGGTCATGCAGTTGAGTAAACTGTCCAAGTGAGCAGATGCTTAAATATGTGCATTCTGCACACAGGTGTGAACACCCTTAAAAAGATCAATCCAGTTGTGGTCAACTCCTCTTTTCTTTTTGTATGTGGATATGTTACTCTGCTTATTTTCATCCAAGTCTGTAACATACCATGGATTCTGTGTCACCTTGGTCCTTTTCCCTACTAAATATGTTTCATTGCTGTGGGAAATGGGAGTTACCATAGGAATTGTTCAGAGGTTGCCTTTAATGTATGTGCATGCTTTTAGTGATTGTACCTTGTGCTTGCAGTGATTGGTGCTGTAATCCCTTTAAAACCGTCCTTTGCATACGAAATATTAATTTGAGGTGTGGAGGTTTTTTAGAGGAAAAGGCTGCATTAACGATGGGAGTTGTTGGCAGTTGCAGTCTAGTTCAACTTCTGAGAAGGGAAAAAAGGGCATACAATTTGCAAATAATGGTACAATTGGAGTTTTCTCTGCACTCAGTGGTTTCTCTGCTTGGAAACTGCTGATCTTCAAAGAAAGGGTGATCTAGCAGTTTTGTTCTGGACATTCTTGTCTGTTCCAGTGAATAAAACTCAAAACATCTGTTAGAGGTCTGCAGTGTTCACTTTACTGCAGAAGAAAACACAGTAATACTGCCTTCCTTTATAACTCTTCCTTTTTTATATAGAATTGAGCACCACATTCGGTTTTTTGAGGTGGTTTGAGATACAAGTATATAGGAAGGTAGTTTCAATAACATGCCAAAAATTCCTGAATAGGGATAGAGCTGTGCCATGTATATGACAGCTTTCTCCAGCCAAGGGTAATGTGTTCTTCAAGTAATGCTTTGGTTGGTGGCATGAATGGTGTCAGGGTTGGGGATGCCATTTTATTCTGAGTGACGAGCACTCCTCTCACACCCCTGGCTCTTCATTTCTCCACAGATGTCGCTCCTATGAGGATTGCTGTGGCTCAAGATGCTGTGTAAGAGCTCTCTCTATCCAGCGACTGTGGTATTTTTGGTAGGTTCAGGGCATTTGGGAATTTTGTGTTTGTCCTTGTCTTGTTTGTTGGACTTAAATCAGGGTATTGGCAGCCCTGGTGTTGTAAAGTACAGTAGGTGCAGCAGGGATGCAGTAAGGTCCATGTGTACATCGAAATGAAAGGGCTTTGGTTTTTTCTTATAAAATTGTCCCAGTGTAGTAAGAAAACACTGAAAAAGGAGATTGATCGTGTCAGGTTGACCTTTGCTGCTTCTGCATCCTGCTGCATTGTCCAGGCAGAGGTTTCACTTTTATCCAGAGTTGCTGAATTCTTTATGCCTGTCCCAGCTACTACCAAGCAGCAGCATTCTCTCTTTTTTGTTGGGTGCTCAGTTTTAAAAATGGATTGTATAAGGAGGATTGTGCTTTTAGGCAGAGTTTAATACATCCTTGCCAGCTGAATTGAGGCTTCAGTTAAAAAGGAAGAGAAGTACATTTATGGCTATGAGCATTTCACTGGAGATGACAGCAAAGGAAAGGAAGGCAGAAAGATTGAGCTTGTGAAACCAGCAGCTCAGTAATCTGGATAAAGCTTAAACTAATCACTGTTATATGCATAATGAAAAAATAAGGTAAATTCCTTTTGGAGTGGAATTTTAAAAAGAACCTGAATAAAACCTTCTCATTACAGTTGAGAGAAAGCAAATGCTCTCTTAGAAAACCCGATTTCAGGTATTTTTATGTGGAATTTGAATACTGATTTTAAAAAAGCCTTCAACATTGAAACAAATAAACAGTGAGGAACAGAAGCCTGATATATACTATACTACAGAGATTTCCCAAAGCTGACTGTGGGATTTCAGTGTAGAATCCTTACTGATAGAAGTGAAGAGCTCTCTATCTCAATCCCTGGGGTGACGTCGTAAATCTCTGGTTTTCTGTTCAGAAAAAAATCCTTTGCAGGAACACTGTCAGAGGGGAATGTATTAATATTGGCTCAGGGAAAAAGAACCTCCTTCTGCTGTCATTTCTAATGTAGAAACAAGAACAGGGTTTGAGCCTGTGCATGAAATAACTCTTGCTGCCATGCTGCCACACTCTTCTTCTCAGGCACCCAGGAATTCTCCAGAGGAGATAAGCATGGTGTGTAGGCTTGCTTCTGGCCAGCTTCCTTCCCTTCCAAAAAAAGCACAGTTGTCATTGTCTTCCAGTAAAAGGCCATGAAACAAGATGGCAATTACAGGCAGAAGAACCATTCGTATTTACAAGAGCTTGCATGAGTCACTGGGATGTCTCATAACTGATTAAGGAAACACAGTGGAAGCTGCTGTCTGAGGAACAAAATCTGATGTGCCCTTGCTGCATGTTCCACAGCACCAGGGCAAGGGAATGATGAGGGCAGTTTAGTTAGATTGGAAAAGGAGCTGAGAGGAGGAGAACTGTAGCTAAATTATGTCTTTTTTATTGAGAATGTAATATCCCATATGGGAAGCCCAGAGCAAAGTTTGTCACCATCAGTACTGAATGCTTCAGTCTTCCGGTTTGAGCTTAAGTGCCACCTACCATATTTCCCAGGGGAGACAAAATTAAAATGGTGAGTTAATTTAAGGACATCTAAGATTCTTCTTTTAATGGCAAATGCAGAAAAGTATTCTTCTCTGTACTCCAAAAACCTCCTGAGCAGCCTAAATGCTTTAAGCCTAGGGCCTGCATCCAAGATGCATGGTTTGAAACTGCACTGACCTGGAATTTCAGTTTTGCATCCCAGTGGCCAAGGTGAGATGTGAACCTGAACTTTTGGAAAGTGTTTTACTTTCAGGTTACATCTGGAACATTGCCAATAGTACTAATCACTGAAGATGTCCACAGTGTATCCCTAAGTGCCCCATGAGTGCTATCCCAGCTGACAGTCCTGCTCTCAAGAGGCAACCTATTTAAGAAACCCTGTTTGAAGTTGTAGGCTGCTGTATTCTCAGTGAACAGTCTGGATTTAAATGCTGCCTGAATGTGCAGCTTTTCACTTCTCTCTTCTTTTTGGCTAGGTTCCTTTTGATGATGGGAGTTTTGTTCTGTTGTGGAGCTGGTTTCTTTATCCGAAGGCGGATGTACCCTCCTCCATTAGTAGAAGAACCTACTTTTAACGTGTCTTACACCAGACAACCAGTCAACACTGCATCAGGTCAGAGACTGCTCTTACCAGTTCCACTGATTTCTTGTTTTGGTCAATGCACTTAAAAAGGGTGGGTTTTGAGCTTTTGTTTCATTGGTTTTTGGAAACTGCTATTCATACAAGGGATTGCACTGCACTGAAACATGCAGCCACTTCCTGCTGTGAGTGGAAGGCTGTCTTCAGCCTTTCCAGCAGCATCATTCAGCTGCAGTGTACAGAAGTGGATTTGAAACATGGGATGACAGGACTTTCAGTTCCATTTTGGTTCCTAATACCTTTACAGCTGTGTGTTCATGCATGGAAGGAGGCTAGCAAGCTCTCCCTTTGCGGTGTGGACAGAATGATAGGTGTCCAAATTCAACAGTCACATGAAGAAAGAGTTTTAAATGCAATTGATAACATCTGGCAGAGGTGAAGGAAAGCCTAACATTTTCTTCCACAATCTGGCCACCTTGCAAGTATTTTATTTTTGATTTGCCTTCATTGTTCCATGCTGCAGTCTTTCTGTGGCAAAGTGGTCTTTTTCCCCTTGTTATTCTAGTTGCTGTCTCTCTGGTAAGTAATAACTGTGAGCATCGGGCTGATCTACCTAGTGAGGGCTCCTCCTGCAAAATTGCTTTCTAAGTTTATAATTTCTTCCTTTCTGTTAGGTAGTTCCAGTTGGGAACTCTCCTAGGTCTAAATGGTTAAAAAGATGTTACAGAAACAAACTGTCACTTTATTCACCCTCCTTGTTTAAATTCTGAGAGGGCTTTTTAGGGCTTCCATTCCACATCTGTTTTTCTCCTTGACTGAACGGAGAGTATTTTTCAGCTGGGGGGGAGCCAATCCAACCAGACTAATATTTTTAAGCTTGAAAAATAGCCTTGAGTTTATGTGAGCAGGGAGTGGATTGGTAAACACCAGATGTAAATTTAGAGCACAGTTTTACTCTTTCATGGTGCTTCATGGAACATAAATTGTGGGCAAATATAAAATAAGCACAATCTCTTCGATGACCTGATTATGGCACCTGCTTCCACACTGTCATTACTGTTACTTAAAAGTTTTGGGCTCTGATCTAACCTCACCATTTATTTTATTTTTTATTTTTAGTTTTTCTACTGTTCTAGAAATATTCAACAGCAGAAGCATTGAGAATTAGTAGCCAAGCAAGTTCCCATTTTCCACTAGTTACTCTTCCAGATTTGGTCCCAGTAAGCCAATTCACTGTTGAGGAGAAGCCCTCAAAATGTGGCTCATTGCCTGTCTCCCTCCTTCCCTGCAGAGATAGCAGCAGCACCTTCTGCCATCTCAGCAGCATCTGCTGGGAGTGTTTTTCTGGGGGCCTGACTGGGAGAATGCAAGGGGAAGATCCCTTAGAAGCTGTGTCATTATAGGAAACACAGACTGGCACCAACAGAAGAAAACCTGTTGCTCAGCCATGACTTTTTCTCCCAGTCCATCTTTATTTAAACAGACAGAGAGAAAGAGAAGAAACCTAACTCATATCTTGAGACAATCTGTGACTTCAGTTGCATTATCTTCCACCACCCAGTGTGGTATCTGAGGAGGGTCACACTCTAGCTTTGTTCTTACAGCAGCAATCTCTGTTACTCCTTATGTATCATAGCCAAGGAATTTTATGTTTGGCCATACATTTCCTCTCCTTGTCCCTGCAGGCTCTGATGTCATTTCCTAAGTTTAATCTTGTCCCATTGTGTTAGCCAGCAGTAACTGGCTACAGGTTGGCTCTTTGCTTCATGCATTTCCACCTCTAAGCTGTGTGACGCCAAAGAGGGAAATCATCCATCTGAGCTGCACTCTGCCTCATCGGCAGATCCAGGATGCCACAAAATAATCTGTGAAGTCCTTTTGTAAGACCTGAGACCTGAGTCAGGGCCACAGTGACTCCCTTGTCCGTCTGGGATCCCACACCTCTCCTCTCTGCAGACAGAGCAGCTTTTTTGTCAGGGCAGCTGAACAGAGCGTGCTGTTTTCCCTTTCAGATGGTAGTTGCTTGGGGCAATGGTGCCCTTTGTTTCACTAAGTGATTTCCATTGGATGCAAAACTGAAACTTTCTGGTTTTATCTGAAGAAGTGAATGCAGTCCTGCCAGCCTGGGTTTTTTCTAGAAGGGATACTCCTTTGTCTTTGCTCTGATGTACACTTTGGAAAACCTTGTCAAAGTGTACAGAGCACGGGCTCTGGGAGAGCACAACCTGATGCTGTTGCTGATGCTTTTTCTTTCCTTTTCTTTCTTTCAGGGTCACAACAACCTGGAGTGCCCTATTACACAGATCCAGGTGGACCTGTGATGAATCCCATGGCTATGGCTTTCCACGTCCAGCCCAATTCCCCACAAGGAAACCCGGTTTACCCACCCCCACCTTCCTATTGCAACACACCACCTCCACCCTATGAGCAGGTGGTGAAATCCTCAACGTAAGGACTCTGGCTCTCTGACCTGACTGTGTGAGAAGAAGGTGCAATTGCAAAATGACCAAGATGGAGGGCACCTGCCCTTTTGAACTTGCTAGTTCTCCAAGTCCTCTCCCTTTCCCTGCACCTTTCCTCATTAAAGTTACTTGCAAAGGGGTGATTTTTAAATTTTTTTTTTTTTTTTTTTTTTTTTTAGTAGAAGTGGATATTTTCTTTGTCTTCAAAATGAGAGAAGTTGTCTTTGTAATGCTTTTAATGGAAACCTATATTTAAAACCTGTATGTCTTTCTCTTTATTTTTTGTTTGTTTCAATCAAGGTTTTAATTGCTTTGTGGCAGGTTACTGATAGCAGTTCTTGCGACCCTGGGGGGATGTGCAACCTCCTAAAACCCCACAGCAGTAATGCCCTCGTCCAAGGGAAACTACAGAGAAAGAGGATAAAGGTAGAAGCAGCAGGGCAATGATTTTACCAGAAATTGTGATTGCTGTCTTTGGCTTTTATGATTTTCTTTTACAGTTTAGTTCTGATGTGAAACAGAAAGATGCTCTGATAAGTCACTGTGACTAGAGTACCAACATTGGTTGAGTCATGGCAGGGCCTCTGCCAAGTGCCCTAGAAAAGAAGGAGTTGTTACAGTAAATGATGCATCCAAAAAGTTAAGGACTGGCACTTGAGTGTTACTTGTCCATTGCCTGCACTCTGCCTGTGTGGTTGGCATCTTGGCTCCCCTTGTTTTGCCGGTGCTGAGACTGCATGAAACAGAAAATGACCTGGGTGTTGGCAGCGAGAGGGAGGTGTTAAAACCTCAGAGCTACTTGTGTCTCTTGACAGAACAGTTAGAAACCCTGAAATACATAGGTTTTCTTCCCTGAATTGTAAAATATTTACAGTAAGAAGGGATGGGAGCATAGGTACAAGTTTACTCCATTTGATGTTGATGGGAGTTTATTCCCTGAGAAATAGTATCTTTCATTATAGTCTTACTGCTGCCACAGAGTACCAAGTAAAGCTGTCATCTGCAGGTGACAGATCTGTAAATTTGCTGTCCTTTCTAGGTCAGAAAAATAATAACTTTTTGGGACAAGTTCTTAATAGCATTGTTTGACCTGATGCGCAGATGGTTTGGCTTTCAGTATCTCTTAGCTCTTCATGCATTTTGTTGTGAATGCTCATGGCCAACCCTCTGAGTGACCACAAATGAACACCTTCAAATAAACACAGAGCCCCTTTGCCTGTCAGGGCACTCACACCCATCCATGTCTAGAAAGACTGTGAAGCTGCTCTGAAATGACTTTGTACTACTGGGGCCTTCTCCCTTTGTGCATATTCAGAGTCGTGTCACCGAGCAGTGACAAAAAGAAGATGCCATTGCCTCCTGCTGCTGAAGGACCTGCAAAAACAGCATAGCTGAGGGTTAGGAGTCCAATGTGATCTTTTGGGTACCAGGTGAATGCTCCTGTGTCATGCCAGCCAGGGCACAGAGGTCACTGAGGTGGTTTGGAGTAATTTGAAGACCTGTGTAGCACAGGGAATCAAAGCTTTATTGTGCTGTTGTTCCGTGCCAGTGGCTTCTGAGAACTTGTTTCTAGGTGTCAAGCTGGATTTGCAGAACATCCCTTTTGCTGTGAATTACGAGTGTCTAACAGAAAAAAGACTGAGGGCCACTGTTTCTGCTGGTGGAGTTAGTAGCCACTTGGAGCAGAGCTAGCTAGCCCTAGAGGAGTTCATTCCTGCATACCTGACTTGGGTGAAATTGTAACCAAGGCTTTCCCTTACTGTACATCACAATTAGGGACAAAGCAAAATTCTTCTGTGTGGGCAGGCTAGGCTTGGGGGACACACTTCAGGTAACAAAAAAGTACATTTTATATATGAATACTAGGTCCATCTGCACATCACAACTGTATATATTTTATAAATTAGCATGCACTTGGAAGTGTAAAGGCTGTGTGTGTCACTCAGTATGGTTGTGTTTATGGAACATACTTTTTAAAAAGCAAATCCAACCGTTTTCTGTCAGTTGAAATGGCAAGACCTCATGTTAGTAGATAGATGTTGTTAAGTCCTTTTATATTATAAAATGTATCTATGACAGCTGGCATTGTCCATTGTCCTGGACACATTGAATAGAAGCCTTTGTACAGTGAAATTCAACTTCAGGTGAAGTTTTCCTGAAGTCTGGCTTGCTATTTCCTAGTCTTGATGAATGACACTGCCTCATACACGACACAGGGAATTCTCTGCAAGCAAACTTGCTTGGTCTTTTCTTGAAAACACAACACCTGCGTGGGCATCCATAAGCATTACTTGCAAATTGTTTACATGACTTTCCTCTAGTTGCCTTGCCAGTTCCAACAGGATTTTACTTGGCAGTGGTGATGCCCTAGGAGCTGCCAGCTGCTGCAGCTCTGCTAAAGGGAACTTCCCCATGGGGGTTTGGTGCTTTGTCTGCTGTGATTCTCTGGTTCCAGAGAACACAAGAGAGATTTTGGTGCCTCGCTGATGAGGCAGAGTGGAGTCCTGACTGCAAAGTAAGGTTGGTGGTGGTAGCTGGGAGGCCTGGGGATGTGTGGGGCACTCTCCTGCCCCTTCCAGAGGCACTGGACCAGTGTGCAGTTGACTCCCTGCCAGCCTTTGAGATGTCCCCATCTACCTCAGGAAGGTGATTTTGTGTCTTGTGCCCCATCTGTCTCCTGGTTCCTGCAGGGAGGTTTGATCCAGGGGGATAAAACACCTTGACAGGGCTTGGCCAGAACAGAGATGCTTTAGGGGAGCCACTGAACCTGGGTGGGGAACCAGGAACGTGAACAACGTAACCCCTTGAGGTCATTTCTTCAGTTATGCATCCCCAAACCTTGTCTGGTGTACCTCTGAGGAGCAGGGACCAGGCAGGGAAAGACACCTCTGAGGCCTCTGCTGCTGTGACCTGGCAGCAGGGAGGAGGAAAAGGGAGTCAGTGCCCTTCTGCTGCAATCTCCGACTACGCTGCTTTATGAGAAGAGACACCCCAAGGGACTCCTGGCACACCTTGCCCACAGCTCTGGTGGGGCCTGTGTTTCATCACTTCGGGAAGTGAAAATGTAGTGACAACTTTTTATGGTTTGTTAGTGGTTTGGTTTTTTTTTTCCTTTGGAGCTTCTGTGACAGCTTACTGCTGTGACAACAAACAGCTGGGACTGTATTTTCCAAAAAGGTATTCAGACCATGTGAAGAAGCAAAGGAGGCATTCTTTCTTCCCTGCTTTAAAAATACTCAGCTCCAAAACCTCAGAAATACTAGCTTTATATACATACATCCAAAACATCACTTCTTGGCACACAGCTCAGCCAAGAAGCCATAGCACTTTTGCAGATAGTGAAGCCTATTTTCTTTCATTTTTCTTTCTCTGATCTAACACTGCTAATTAAGTAGGTGAGCCAGGATGCCTTTCTAAGCCCTGTGGCTGTGGGAGTCCTCCCCTCTGATGCCCTGTCACCAGGGACTGAGCTGCCTTACAGTTTGTACTATTTGTCATGGAAATTACTACAGAGACACCATGCAGGGGAAGATCCAGCCTAAGACAGCTTTTACAAAGCATCAGCATGCTAGATAACAAGGCAATTGAAGCTGAGAGGTGCAACTGGCAGCCACTGTTCCAAGCTGCCATGTGCTGCAAGGTGAAGGAGACAGCAGAGGAAGCAGAGGGAACAGTGACAAGTTAAGCAGCCCTGCCTTCTTGCACAAATCTCTTATTTTAGCTTTATGCAGTGAGAGAAGTCACAGGGATGAATGTATCTCTACCTCTCCTACTCTGTTTCTCTTCTGCTGCCTAACTCTATTTTACCAAATAGCCACAAGCTGGATTTACCACAATCCACTTGCAGATGTCAAGGAGAAGCAATGGTTTAAAGTCAGGTTTAAAATCACACCGGCCCCGACTGTGAATCAACATGAAAGCAGTGGAAACAATGAGAAAAAAAAATGAACACTTTCACGAGGAAAGGCTGCATTAAACACCCTGCTGGGCAGGGCTCAGCTCAATGCTGCCTGGCTATGAGGGGACACAGCACACGTACTCCCATGTATCTCTCATGTGCTCTTTACATGTTACAGAGATCTGCTGTGCTAGAAAAGCCCCAGTGCAGTTATCCACCTGTGCCTGAATTTGTACAGATTATCTACAGACCAGAACTGATCCTCTTAATCCAAAAAAGCAGCGATTGCTCTCAGTGGCCAAGATGGCCACAAGTGGGAGAAAGGGCTTTGTGAAACAGAAATACTGCCCCTTGCTTGCAGCATACTTGATGTTCCCTTCTGTTAAAGCCTAGCCACAGGAACATTTCAAACTTCCTCAAAGGTGGGAAACAACTATTAGTCAGATGGACATAGAGATTTCACACGTGTTTTAAAAACCAGCTCATCCTAAGTCAGGCTTTATCTGCAAACTCTTCAACAGGACCTGTGTGGCCACAAAGGAAAGCAGTGCTTTGCACTAAGTGATGTACACTAAAAATCACCTGGGAGCAGCAGCAGGAAAGGCACCTGCAGTGCCAGGAAAATGTGAAGGTTGCAAAAAAGCCATCTGCCCTCTTTCTAGCATGTATTTCATCCCGCAGGACTGTGAGATGGGGAAGCAGCTCAGCAGTCAGATCAGTGGGACAGCTATCACCACAGTGCTGGAGGGAAGGAAGGAGAACCACAATGAAGAAAAAACCAGACACACAAATTACCACCACATAGCTTGATCTTTACTAATAAAGCCAAAGAACAAAACATCAGCATTTTTTTCCTCTTTTTCTGCCCGAAGAGCATTTCCATTTTTAACACTACTGCTTTTTGCAACAGATGGACTATACACATGGACAAAGCAAACCTGGGAATATTAAGACATTTTCTACATTTGTAGTTGATGTCATTTCTGAAGACAATGCCTTGGTGAAATGCATTTTTCTCCTTCACACCATATCTTTCCTTAATGGGCCACCAAGATACCACAATGCTGTGACGAACAGAAAGGAGGAGCCACGGGCAAAGTCACGTCAGGAACACGAGGCAGATGCACTGTCAGACACTTCTTAGCTCAATACTTTTCCAGCCTTTCTCAGTTGTAAGATGATTCTGCAGAGAAAGATGGTGCCAGGCCTGCCAGGCCCCACCAGGGCAGAAGGCTGTCTGTGGTACAGAAAGGGCTGACTGGCTCTTTATCTTGACAGGTACACTCCAGCATTCTGGGGATCTGCTCAGCATTAAGCTGTTCCAAGTGTGTATCTACCTGTGTATTTCTAAAACTAGCAAGCTTTAATTCCCTTTAGGCTCTGGCCAGCCAAAATGACCTCCCACCTTCGAAGCAGGATGGATATAATCACTGAATGCAAAACCTGCCAGCTGACCCCCTAGTTACACAGTCTGTACAACAGAGGCATGGGATTTGCCAGGAAGGCCAATGGCTTCTGTCTGTTTGCAGGCAGTTCCTGTGAATGTGGTGAGCCCTTGCCCTGTTAACACACCCAACATGCTCTGCAGCCACAGTGGGGGGGAAGGAACAAAGATGTGGGGGGTGATGTGAAACAGAATAAGAGCTGGGGTCTACCTCCTGTGTTAGTATTTCTCTGCGACTTCACCCTGGGCAAGTTTCCTTCCTGGCTTACCTATGGGCAGGATCAGGGATCCACAGGCTGAAGAAAGAAACACAGTTAGCCCTCTCCATTCGTGGCATGGAGGAATCTCTCAAGATGGTCTCTCTGCTGGTACACTGTGGCCAGACTCTGCCTTTGTGACCAGCTCTTCCTGTTTGTTATTGATCCCTCACATTAATAATTGCCTCCCTCTGTTCCTCACTTTCTGCTGCTCTGCTCCTGTTTGCTTCAGCCCAGCTGCTTGCCATGCAGCATTCCCCATTCCCACTGCCTTTCAGCATTTTCCCCCATCCTTGGCTGTAGAGTAACAAAGCAACTGGGTTTGTTGCTCCCACCTCACCTTCTGCCCTTTGCCAGAGGGGTGGAAAAGTCTCTTCTGCTCCTGTGTTTTAATCCTACCTGACAAACCAGCAGAGGAGCTGCTACACTGTGATGTTAAGCTTTTCCTGCACTGACACTGCTGCTGTTGTCCAGCAGAACTGAATGGGGAAATTATTACCATCCCAATGGACTTGGCAACAGACACTGTAACACACTGAAGGAAGTCACCTGCAAGGTGACAAATCCAGGAAGATTTATGCAGGAGGAACAATTCATCTCCAAGCACGACTGCAGACAATGGCGCTCAGCAGATGGCCCCCAGGTCACAGATATCGCAACATGTGCCCAAAAGGCCGAACTGCCATCTGCCACACTCGCACCCAACAGAAGATACCAATTAAAATCAGCACCTGGAATGACAGAGCACAGGGAGACCTGGGGGCAGGATGACCACAGAGCCTGAGTGACTGAGAGTGCACGACACTTAGGTACTACCTGGACACACAAACCCCCTCCAAGAGTATGTCCCACTTCTCCCAAACCAATGGCCTGATACTCGGGAGCACCTGGAGGCAGGTCTACTATTTCACAACCCCACCACACTACAGGGGGAAGCAAAGCACTAGCAGCAGTTAAGACTACAGAAAAAGAGCTTTTTCTGTGTGGATTTTAAGGTGAAATACACTTCAATTATAGCCGCCAGCAATGGCTTCATATTGCTCAGTAATCCTCTGCAGCCTGCACAAGCAGTTGGTATTTATCACTCCTGTACTGCTGCATGGGAGGGGAGAGCCCAGAACAAATCACCACCTTGGTTCCAAAGTAACAACCATCCTGAGCTACCTGCATGAGAAGCTTGCACTGGCACCCTCCCTTGCTCATCTATATACAAGATGCTGCAGGGACAGGTTTATTCCAAATCCAGGTCCCAGAAAGGAGAAGCGGTTATGCTGTCCAGGCTCTGCTGTTGGTGGCAGAGGGAGGTTAGTCCGAGTGACTCCATTTGCAGTTTAAGCTCATGGCATGGGATGGGACTTTGCAGCAGTGGGGAGAAGCATTTCCACCCTGCTCTGAGCACCTAACACACTAACCAGCTGCAGGTGTCAAAGGGAGCCTCTCTTTCAGACTTTAAAAGAAGCCTCCCACAACAGCAGCAAAAAACAAGTCAGGCCCCTTCCAACCTGCTAAGTTTCTGAAAACAGAAATGGCCTCATGCCTCTTGCATCAAAACAGGCTGAGCTCCACCAGCTTACCTTGTAAGGACTGTGGAGAAGAAGGCAGGAAAAAAAAGAACATAGAAACGTTTCTCATCCCTTTTTAGAGCTGCCAGCACAACAGTGAAGCTGGGCACCGTCCTGCAGCAAACTCTCCCTGCGGGTAACCACGCTGCAGAAAGCAACACTGCTCTTGTGAGTCATGCACGAAGGTACAGAACGGAGAGTCACACGGAGACCAGCTTTTTGCTAACAACAAAAGACTTGGATCAACACACAACACCAATAAACGTGCAGAGCATGGCAAAGACCTGAAGAAGACAAATACAACAGAAAAGAGAAAGTTCAAAACTTGACTTCTCTGGTCCCACATCTGAGGGTGTCACTTTAACAGAACTTAAGCTTCGCTTCTCCTGTTCATGCTCTTATGACTTCATGGTCCTTTGGGGCAGGAGGGGTGAGAAAACGGCTTTATCCATCTGTCGGTTCAGCGTCGAGTTGGTTCACTGTCAGAGGCACTAAACAGTCTCATCTCTTTTGGCATCACTTTCCTTTCAATATGATGGTTTTAGCCATCCTGTTCCACTTTGTTTTCCTTCCTTTGAGGTCTAAGTTCAAACGCTGGAAACTGGGAAGTCTCCGGTACTGAAATGTCTGAGAGGAAGTGAATAGCTCCAGCCATGCCTAAAACATAACAAGAAAGAGATCTTTGTGCATATTAAAATATCACAGCTGACAGCAAAGGCAACAGAACCCATTTGAACACCTCCCTTACTAGGATCTTTTTTTAAAGAGGTGAATTAGGTCCTATGAAAAGGCAAGTTCATCTGTCCTTTTCCCAGGAAACCAAGTTTTATTTAAAAAGATCAAAGGCAAGAACCAAGATGTCTCTGCTAACATCTGTTCAACTGAAGAACCTCAATGCTATTTCAAATTAAGAAAAAGTTAATCCAAGTCTGGACTGTCCTTCATAATTAAACAGCTCTTGCTTATCATCTCACTGGTTAAAAGAAAAAGCCAGAACTTTATTGTACTTGTGAAGTACAGATTCATTTCCTCACTATTCATGAGGAGGTCATCCAGAGCCCGAAGTGCATCACCCAACAGAACTCATAGGGTGACAGACAAGAGAGGCACAGCAAGGAAATCATACAAATACAAGCTCAGTTTTATATCAAGCTAAAATCCTATTTTATAAACAGCTATGCACAAATAAAGGAACCTTTCTATACTACAGCATCTGATGCAAACAAAACAATTAGGACAATCCCATAAGATGCACATGCAAATTCTGTTCAAAGCATGCAAGTACAGGCAGTATTGGACAACTGCAAGCACAATTTTGGCTACAAAAACAAACTAAGGCCAAAATTAGTACTTTTTTTTTTAATCTCAAATATGAGAGGTTTTGATTTTGATTTAAAAACCCCAGACAATTAAAAACTAAAATAAAAGCTCTACATCAGCGTTAAAGCACAAATCATCCTGCTGTTGGCACTGTTTCACCTTCTCAACAAATTTCAAAGCTTTTATACAACAGATTGTATGCTTGCTTCTTTCCTCCCTACAAGAGCATGCAAGGGTGCTCTCAGGAATTAGAATATTTGTGCTTTTTTCCTTTGAGCATTAAGACAATAACTCTGTATTTAGAAGGGCTGCAAGTATCTCCTGCTCTCTTGTGTTCGCTCACGCCCTGGATTGTTTATTTGCCAATATCCCCGCTCGGCTGCTGTAATTTCAAGTGCCAGCGGCAGGTGGCGCGCGAGGCTCGTTGTTCATGGAGCAGCCGCTTGGATCTCTAATTCCTTCCTACTGATTCTGTAATGTGAGCATGATACACGGAATAGAAAACAAGCTACAAATAAAAAATACAAAGCTCTAGAAAAGTATCTGGTAACATTTTGGAACTTACAGATAAGCCCCTAAGAACTCTGCACTGCTTTCCTGTTCAAGTGATTTGGAGTCACATTATAACTACCTTTTCCTTGGTTGAGTATGGCAGCAGTGAAGGCCTAGTTCTGACAGCCAGCAGCTAGTTTGAGACCCCCAACTCACAGCTGCTCCTCTGCCCAGTCCCTCTGAAAAACCACCTGTGACAAACCTGTTGCTTAGACTTCTGTTTGCTTTAAAAACCAAGTGGCATCAGCACAGCAGAATTTTATTCCAGAGTAACACTGGCACTGGTTTCACAATCAAACTGCTGAAATGCAAGCAGGAGTGAAAGTTGTGACGGTGAATGATTTTTCTTTGTCCTGCCACCCTGCCTTCTTTTAGGCAGGGGTGATGGTATAAGGGGGTTTAATACTGGAGGAACCCACCAAAGACTTCCCAACTCCTATTTTGGCATGTGCCAAAATTACAAGGATGCCCTGCTTTCCTGTAGTACAAAACCATTTCCAACACCATCACTTTTACCTTCAAAGAGGGAGTAAGGTCGGTCAGGAATACGACATCCATGTGCTCCATACTCCAAACACCATTCAGCAAACTGGGGAACACATTAAAAATGTATTTTTATTGAAGACTGTTAAATGCAAGCTTAACATTAAACAGCATTAATAGGTACAAGATGTGAGGCAGTCTAAGCAGACACACAACACATAAATCACTGAGATCAATTTGTCCTCCTTCAACAATGACAAGGCCACTAACAGATTTTAAAATATGTATTTGCATAGTGTGAGTTTCAGTTTCATAACAATGTAATACGTGGGGTAGACATCTGCTTTTTGTAAGTCAACCCTGCTACATGCCAATGAAAAATGCTGTAAGAACAGATATACTAAGTCAAAATTTTACAAATATTGTATCAGTTTCTTATCTCTCTTAGTGCTTAATTTATCCACAAACTCAGGACTTACAGCTCTTAATTGCATTTTGGTTTTCTTTCATCTCTGTGCACCAATTTAGAGATTAAATCTTCAGCTGCCATTAATAAGTTTCATTTATTTGCTCTTCCCAAGCTTTATGAAAAAGCATTATAAATATAGCTAGACAATTATGGTCATCAATATTTTGCAGAAGATGGGTTACCATTAAAAAGAGTTAACAAGTGTCTTTCTCATGTCTGACCAACACTGCTGCAGCAGCTACACTGGACACACATGACTTATGAACTACATCTGGATCAATTCAGTAACAACCAGCTACTTCTCCTGTATGGCTCCCCAGAGCATAAGGGGGGCGGGGCACAAGTTCCCCTGGCATTTTTGTGCTGGGATGCAAACCACTGCTTGCTCAAAACACAGTGCACAGACTCCTGCAAAGCAGTCAACTGAGAGGTCTCTCTCTCTGCTCCCTGCAATTTGGGCAACCTGCAAGCAAACATCAGCCTAACTAGAGGGCACCCCTAAGCTTGATCCCAGAGCCATTGCTCTGTTCATTGGAAAGATACGGGTGGTATCTCCTCTCTTCCTTCCTGCCCCACTCCATTCTGTTTAAATATTTAGCAGGGGATGAATTTCTCTTCTCTTGATAGAGGTATGTGCATGTGTGTGTGAGTGTCTTCAGGAAACACAAGGAAAAACCACAAACACAAGCATGATTCATACTGTTATTGAGAACTGATTAAATATTTTTGGGCCCCCTCCAGGTACAAATCTTCAAACTATGGTTTAATTCCCCCATGTAATTCTGTCTTAAATGTGAGGACTGAACATGTTTATGGCATGTTTCTAAGCTACAATCATTTCTTGCAACATCCACATCTGATTGCATACTAGGCCTTTATTATTACTTCCAGCCTGGGAACTGCAACAGAAATTTTTAAAATGCACCCTGGGCTACTGAAGCACAACAATCATTTGCAAGTTCATAGCTTCAGCACAACCCAGAGCCAGTAAGCCACAGCATCTTTGTTTAACTGAGATGGGGGGATGGGGGAGGGAGGGGAAGAAAAAAATCTTTGGAAGTCATCTGACATTATTTGTCACAGCGACTGGGCATGCTTGCCCCCAGCAGTGGCAATGACAAGGCTGAACAGCACAGGGCTCAGTGCTCTGTTGCCTGGAGCCCAGGATGCCACAGCCTCTCTCTCCTCTTACAGAGAGGCCAGCTAGGAGTGCCTCAGCCTGTCAGATAATTTGAGAGAAAAGCTGTGAAGGTGTGAAGCACAAAACAGGGGTCTCCTCTATTCAAGTTTTTTGGTTCATTTGTGAAACAGTTTCATGGCTTCCATGAGGATTCTGGGCAAGACTCCTGCCCCTGGACCTGATGTTTTTTTGGTGTGAAGAAGCACCCCTGGGAGGGCAGCCACCTCTGTTCTCTCAGTCACATGCCTCTAGGTACCAGCATAACAGCATGTTTGCTTCCCTGCATGCTCTGCCTCAGAAAGAAAAGACTTCAAGAATGCCAGACAAGCAAATTCCTCTGCCTGTTCCAAGAGGTCCCTGGCAAGGGGATGCTGGAGATGCAAAGTAGCAGAGTGACTACAAATACACTGAACTGGCTACAGCAAATACACTGCCTGACTATGCCAGGCACCTCAAGCAAAGAGTTTCTGGGCACTGCCCCACAGCTTCCTTCGTAAAGGGATTTCGGGTTCCTAAGTCTCTTCTTTTTTCTGGCTTTCAGACAGATATGTTTGCTTTTCTTTAGCTTGGTGTGGACAAACATCAGGGCTCTCTTAGGCCAGAAATGCAGCACTAACAGGAGCTGCCAATGCTGCACAGAGCTGCAGAAGGTGTGCTAGCACGGAGGATGACAGGGAGAGTTGACAGCTGTGCTGCCAGCAATGCGTGCAGGGTGCTGTGGCTCACACATCAGCAGTGGCTGACTCCTGTCTAACAAAGTCACACATTTGCTGTGGGACTACCAGGATTTTATTTCAATCTCTAGGATGCAGGTATGCCTACAGGTGTCCTCATAGCATGATGCTTTGGTAAATGTAAGACAAGCAGCAGCCTTTTAAAGCTCTGCTGACAGAGGACAGGCTGACTGCAGAGATGAACACAGTAATTTTCTTATGGCCAACATTCACTAAAAGAGCACCTATGAAGCAACTCATAAAATTTAATTTGCAATATTTTGTAATAGGCCTCAGCTAAATAGCTGTGTATACAATATGAAACCTCATGTCAGTGAATTAAACTGGAAAAAAACCCCAACAAACCAAACCAAATCAAAGTCTTACAAGGCAAGGAAACAGGCAGAGAAAGTCCTCTCCTTCAGTAATTGCTAGCAAAGTCAAGACCTGATAGCAGAACTTGGACAATTCCAGTGGAAAAATTCTGAGTGTGTTTTTCTCTGCAATTTGTATTAATAAAAATCTCTAAGTGAGCAATTTAGTAACTGCAATTCAGAGCTCTAAAAGCCCAAACAGGCACTACTCTGAAAACAAATAATTACAAAAGACTACAAACAGTATTGCTTGAGGACCTGAGGAGGACAGTAGATTTCTCAGTGGAATAATTGGCACCACATAACATCAGTCTGTTATTGTTCAGGCAGGCTAATTTTCAGGCTCTTATTTTCTTCTGAATACATTTAGTCCATCCCCTCTTACAGAACATTTGTGTGTTTCACTCTGCTTATTAAGACAGTGCTTGCCCCACATGCACAGTTGAAGTCATCCAGTCAAAATGTGAGTAAAGTGGAGCAAGTGACAGGCCCTGTTATCCCACCCAATGTCCCAGCCAGCCCCAGTGCCCATCAGCCCACTCCCACCCCAGTTTACCCTTGCACGGGCACTGGGATGTGAAAGGGAACAGCGATTTTGCTGGGATGCTGCAGAGCTCACCTTGCAGGCTCGGTAGAGGTACTTTCTGTCCTGAGTTAGGTTATAGAGAGACAAGAAAGAGTAGCCATTGCCAGCAGTACCATGGCAGATCCCATACCCTTTTCTCAGTAAACCTCTCTGCCAGATGACATCGCTGCAATCCATAGCATCTTTCAAGTATTTATCCTCTTTAAAAGTCTGTGGAACAAAAACAGAGAATAAACGCACATCAATTGAAGTACTAATGAGAACAAAAGGAAGCTGCCCCTGAGAGATGTTTTGCTGTTTGTATGGGGTTTTTCCATATAAAATTTATTTTGAATTTTAATAATCCATTCCTCATAGACTTGCCTTTCTTCTCTTACTAAGTTGTTTCTCCTTTCCCTGCATGGTAAAAGCAAAAACTTTTCAGGTTTTTGTTTCTGTAATCAGGACCCCAAAGAAAAAACTCAAGTCCAACGTCTTTGGTTCTAAAACCTACAGTCTGTTTGAAGGGTTTGTAGTCCTTTTTTAGTCTTCATTTTCTATTCCCAAAACAGAATTTGGAAATACAGAAATCTGATGCTGCCTCCAAGAAATGTAAATCTGGATATCAAATCTGGTCCTAAATTGGTAGGTCCTGGTCTTCCCGATTAATTCTTCCTGGTTACTCACTGTCTGCCTTCAATTCCGTGCCAAAAATGCACAAGAATATCTCTGCATACAAGTACTCATAAGGGCAATGTAGGGTTCCTGCATATACACCTCTGTCACATGTACCAGCAGGAACCCTGCACGGCCTTTATGAGTACTTGTATTTGTGTATCACTGCAGTATATTTGTTTGAGCAAAGGAACAATTTTGCAAAGTTTATTGCAACTGAAAGGCACTTTAAACACAGAGGGCTCATCCAGAAAGAAGCAAACAAAAGCAAGTAATTTAGCTGATTACCACCAGAATTCCAGCTTTGTAAAGCCACTTTGTTGCTCACTTTTGCCTAAGTCACTTTACAGATCAACAAACACACAAAACCCCACACCAACAACAACGAAAAACCTACCAAAAACCCCCAGCTAAACAAACTTGATGATCTACTGTAGACTAAGTCCTCTGGAGATGGCATCCCCTGTTGAACTATTTAATAAGGCAATGGAAGCAACTAACATGCAAGACTCTGAAATTCACAAGCTTTATAAAGGAAGTAACTCTCTGATCAGGGTTTGCCAGCTCCTTAGCCATAACATTTTGAATTAAGGCCTGGCAACAGCATTTGATTTCCAGGACAAACACTGCTGTCTGTTATCACAAGTCCCTTTGCCTGGTATGAAAGCATAGCCACCAAAACACACTCCCAATTTTTTTTCTTTAAGTGCTTCAAAAAGCAGAATATAAACAATAATAGAAAACTGTCATACGTTTCATCACCTTAAACATAAAAAGAGGTCATAAAGGAGACCGCAAATCAGAACTTGGTCCTAATCCCTCTCACTTCCTGCAAAACATTTTGTGCTGGGGAAAGCATCACGTTGACAAAGAAGGAGAGAGTGGAGAAGTGTTAAGTCAATCTCCTACCATAGTCCAAAGAAAAAGCAACTGAGACTGCTGCTACATGCAGCAATGCTGTAAGAAATTTACAGTTCACATTTCAGGTAGCAGCATGAGTAATTATTCCATAAACCAAGCTTGCTTTTCATCAGCCCACCCAGATGCCAACCACGGAATCTGTCAAGGAGGGCTGTCAAAAGCAAGAATCGATTTGCATAAATTTAATTAAATGGCATACTTTCAAATGTCATGCAAATCAGGAGCACACAAGAAGACAGGTAGCAAACCTAGTTAAGAATGGAGAAGGGCAAACAGTAGGCTTGTGGTAGCTCAGCCATTTTATTTATGCTCTGGAAGGGGCCTAGGATCTCGGCTCTGATATTAAGTTCTCGAGTTATATCTTAATAAAGGAGTAATTTATGGACAACATTCTTTGGCAAGGCACATGAGCCTACTCTTCTGAAAACCAACATAATTGTTAAAGCTCTTGGGATGAGGATTCAAAGAATTTAGGTCAATGTTCTCACACTCAGGACTCTGATGCCAAATTGTTTTAATATATGTCCCCTTCCCAAGAAAACCTAATACTAGTGCCCTGAGAAGCAATTTTTTCCACTTATTTTCTCTTTACAAACATATCAATGTAAGTTTTCTGTGGTTTTTAGGTGTCTAGCCTGGGGTTTTTTTAAAAAGCCTAGATCTAGAAAGGTACTAAATTAAAGCCTTGCAATTGAACAGGCCTGCATACAAGTCTCTCTGTAAAGACAGAGGAATATATACATATCTATGTACATATATATATATATATATTAGAGCTTACACCAAGGTTGCAGGTTTGATCCCTGCATGAGCCACTCACTGAAGGGCTGGACTTGATGATTCTTGTGGATCCCTTCCAACCCAGAATATTCAGTGAATCTGTGAAATCTATGCACACAGAATGATTCACCTTATAAGCTTGCATGAGCATGTGGATGACTCCAGGGGCACCATGGCACCAGTGAACCAGTCTGTCAGTCTCATTGCTCAGTGACGACGGGTAATTCCCAGATCGGAATTTTTTATGACGCACGTAGTCAATGCTTGGCTTCACCAGCTCTGCCAAGGTCTCCTGGTCCACATTTGCAATTGGCTGAAGAAAGCATTAAAATAAACATCACTAAAAACATCAACAGAAGTAGTAACAAATTATGTATCAACATTTAATTCTACAACTGTTTTCAAGTATCCTACATATGTGCCCTTGATCCAAATACTGTGAATCACATCCTACAGATTTAATTAATGCCTGCTTATTATACCCTTGTGAAGAGCATTTTTACAGTTATTGCAGAGACAAAGAAACTGGGGCACCAAGTTGTTACCTGTCTTAATGGAGGTGACACAGAAAGACTATGAAAGAACTAGGAACAGAGTATGAAGACTCTCAGACCTCTCTTTGTAACTTAAAATATGGAGAACACTTACAAGAGAAAGACAGTTTTGTAGATACGGTGCTCATAATACACACTTCTAACATACTGGGTGACACATTTTGTTTTTAAAATAACTATTTCCCAATAAAGGAAGAAAAGTGCATATAGCAGCATAGCTGGTAGAAGTTTATGAAGGTCAAAGTTTTCCATCACAAACAAAACTCTCTGAAGCTGTGGGCTATAAATCTGCTTTTCCAATTTCAGAAGCAGTAGCTACCTCACTAGTTAAGCATCTTTGTAGTACAAACTCATCCTTCAATTGCTCTTAAGAATTTTCTTCCTAGTTTTTTTGTTTAATTTACATCCTTGTCAAATGGAGAATACATCCATCAACCTGCATGTTCCTTGTAACTAAAAGTTTAGAAGCCAAGTAACTGTTGGGTCTGCAGTTGCTCTTGGGTGGCATTCCCTCCACTACCAGCTCATTTTACAGCATTTTAACAGTAGCGCTCTCTCTATTTTTACACAATCTACATGACTTCTGGAATTTCTGCAAGCTATGGGAACAACCACAGGCACTGGAGCCTACAGCAGCCCAACAACTGAGCTTATTTTTTTAAGTAACTTGTCTTTATTACTGATTCAGTGCCATACAATTTCACTGTTTCCCACCAGCTCCAGGCACATCTGTATTCAACAGGTGAGCACACTCCTTCAATTCAAAGTCTGACAGCCAAATGAAGGAAAACTTTCAATAGCTGTATGTTGAGTAACGTGAAGAAACCAGAGGCCTCCATTTCACCTCAGCCAGGAAACCTCTGCCAGACTTCTACCTAGCAGGTCCCTCAAGCAGACTCCAGCTCTGCACTTTTCTGAACAGAGCAGAAATGTTCATGCTGCTCATCAGAAGTACACCTGAGCACAGAGCAGCCTGTCAGAGAAACACCCCAAAGCTGATGAGCCCCCACTCAGAGCTCTCCCTGTGAGGTGAGGGAGGCTTAGGAGGAAGGTTCAGTTTGAGGCTCTTGATTTCACACTGCACTCCTGCAGAAGAAGGCAAAGAGGATGGGCACCAGCAATAAATGCCTTCAGTCTTGAGCTGTGCAAGGCAAGCCCAGCCCAGCTCAGCCATCCTTAGGAGGTGAATCCAAGAAGAGCAGAGCTCTTTACAAACCTCTTTACCTTGCACTTCCCAAGAAGATGTGATTACAAGTGAGTATAAATTTTTTGCCCAAGCTGCTGAGATTCCCAGCACTTACTTTGAACAGCTAAAGAGTAACCTACAGGTGTGTGTCCTGACTTTATAGCCAAGAGCAATGATATGCAGACAATTTTGCTTCAGAGTTAGTGGAAGGATCCTGGAGTAGACACTTCCTAGGTAGCACTTCAGAATTCCCTCTCTGCCTCCTGGATGAGTTATTTAACATGGCTGAGCTCTTATTCTTCTAGTAGCCTGTAAATAACATCAGCAATTCATGCTTCCTGCAGTTTAAAAAGTATTTGGACAATACTCTAGGCCCATTGTGTGATTCTTGGGGTGTTCTGTGCAGGGCCAGGAGCTGGACTCGATGATCTTGATGTGTGCCTTCCAACTCAGCATATTCTGTGATTCTGTGGTACAGGTGTTGTACAGAAATTACCCTCAGTAACCTTCACACCCAGGTGCGATGATAAATGGTTTTTTTTTTTTGTTATCAAATAACCACTCAAAACCCATCTTTTGAATTCTTTGATGAAAATACAGCAAAATTCACCCCACTTGGCGTGGGAGGGATGGGAGAAAGGATGAGACTTTGATATGCCATCTTCTTCTGCAGTGGATGACTCAACTTTGCATGACTCACAATATTTAACATACAGTGAAAAGATGGTAATCTAATGCTGCATAAACAATGGCTTTCTGGTAATTCTTAAAAGCAGCAATTACATGTAAAGGAAAAATAGCTAGGATTTTAACACATAGACAGAGTAGCTTCTACTCAAACCAAAAAGCACCGTGCAATTATTTCTGCTATCAGCCTTGAATAGTAAATGAAGGATTGAGCCTTTAAAGAGCCTTCTTTAGAACATTAGATGTTTCTCCAAAAATCTAGCATTGCCAGGGAAAGAAAAATGGAAGCCAGGAAGTTGAGGGAACCAGAAAGGGGTGGACAACCTTGTTGAAGAAAGCAGTAGGTAAAAATAGGAGCATGGTAAATCAGAACAGCCTGAGGCCCCAGTGAGATGATCACTGCAGAAAATGGGTGTAGTGAGGTTAAGACACACCCCAAGGTAGCAAAGCAGTAGCTACTTCCACAGCAAAGTCAGCCAGTTTAACCAGAACTGCTGGTGGAAGTGGTGTAAGGTAATTTGAAACACAGCATCTTTTCCAAGCAAGGAATGACTGAGGAGCAGCAGCAGCACCAAATACCAGCTCAGTCACTTCTGCAGTGAACATCTGTACACAGCTTCAGGCTGTGAGGATGGACAGTCCTTACATCTGCCTGAAGAAAACTCATTTTGCATGAGCTGGTAAGGAAACTGATATTTACAAAGATGCGTGGACTGGCAGCAGCATGTTCAAAAACCAGAAACAGGTGCAATAAAGTTTTGCAGCTCTGTGGCCATCTTCTATAATGGCCTTAAGGCTCTTTTTCCAGACTGTAGAACAGAAATAAGATATACAGGTCTGTTTGGAAAAACATCATAATTCTATTGCTGATCTCAGGGCAGGGGGGAATTGATTTAAGTGTGGGAAAGAGGAGTTTTACAGAAGAGAGGAATCTCACTAAGAAAAACAGAAAGAGGAAAGCAGCAGTCATAAATACACTAAAGAACATCACACTTTTGAGTGAGAAACAGGTGAGATAAAGAAGAACAAAAGCATCTAAATAAAGCATACTGAAGACCAATATGTGATTAAGGATAGTCTTCCAAAAGCACCAAGACAGTGGGGGAAAAAAAAAATCACTAGAGAAGAGAGGAAGGGCACAGAGGACAGGAGGCATCAGCGGTGCAATAATTTAAAAATAGCAAAGAATTGAAGAGTGATGAATAGTAAGTGAATTTTTAGCTGTTCTAACTCCTGGCACCAGAAGAAGTAAGTATGAATATGAGAAAAAGCACTTCACTGTCTTTGCTGAGGACAAGAAACCAGATCCTGAAAAGCCAGTGCTCTGAACCACAAGCCAAGAGTTAATTCATTCTAACCTGAGGATACCCTAGTCACAGTTTTCTTTGGCTATCAAAGCCTTAGGTAGCACCTCTGCACAGCTCTGTGCTGCAGTCTAACTCCAAATTGTGAGACCCTGATCCAGCACAACACCACACATGCATGAAAGCTGAAGATAAGATCCTCTGATGCAAAACAAAACATCACTGCTATTTCACCCGTGCCAACAGAAGATGCTCTTACCTGCATGAGCATGTAATAGATCCCAGCCACTCCATGGGCTGCTCCAACATACTGCTTCCTGTGCCACTGGTACAACAGAGGACAACGATCTGTTTTCCGCTCCTCCTTTGAGAAGTTTTTCCCCGACTCAATAATAGCATCTATTACCTAAGAAAAAGAACACACCCTGATCACCTGTCTTGCTTACTTTGGTTCAGAGGCATGACTAAAACCAAAATAAACAGTGAGCCACAATACAGTGATGGGATAATATTCAATTCATTTGGATTTGAGTGTTGAGGTAGAAATGGTATTTTTCCTTAATTATGAAACCATTTCTACTTTTAAGAGTAGAAATTTAATTGATCAACATTTCTAATTACTTTTTTCCAGCCCTGCCTTCTCTGGTTCTGATATCTGCAAAACAGTCATGCATGTTTCCCACACTTAATTCCCATTCTTTTAAGTTAAATACGTCCAGTGTCTTAAGGTTTTTTTGTAACAATGTCTCAAGTGCTCCAAAACTAGTTACATCTTAGACCTATTTCCTTGGCCGGACACAGACCCACCCACACTGGCATGTCTCAGCCCCAGCTGGGCAGCAGGGAAAGGGGGAAGAAACTGCACGGACAGATGAGACTGGGTTCCCAGCTCTAGGTCCCTCTCCTCTCCAGCATCCCTCTCTTAATTGCTTGAAGTATGCAGGAGAGTAATCCCAGATCTCACTGATGCTGTGATGCTGGAGAGAGAGAAGTGTCTTACCTCTTTGATAACAGACTGTGGGACAGTGTCTGGACCGATTTCAGTATTCAGGTACAGCAAGGCATACAGGTAACCTGCTCTGCCATAGAGCAGCTCATCTGGAAGCTCAGCATCTGTGCTGATGACTGTCCTTTGGAGCTGCAACAACCTGCGTCAGACAAGGAAGGCGGGGAGAAAGAATCTTCTGTAGAGACCATACTGGACTGTGCCTTGTACAAGCCATCAATCCAACCAGAAACAGAACAAGTGGTGAAGCGCCACCACTCCCCTTCAGTCACCCCTAGTCCAGTTGGCTACCAGGTTTACACACAGGAGCTCTGCATCCCTGCCATCCAGGAGACAGGAAACTCTGAGCCAGGGCCTGGGCAGTATCAGCACAACTGTCAGGATTTTGTGCAGACAGAAACAGATATGGGGTAGGAGTTGGAGAAGCCTGGAGAGCCACTTCAACAAAGATAGAAACCTCCTGGAGCCTCTGGGAATTTCACCAAAGTGAGGAACACTTAATTGTACATGTTTAAAAGGGGGAAAAAAACAAACACACAAAAAAACTCCAGTACCACCACCGGTCACTCCCTCTCCCAGGAAAACACAGTGTCTCAAACATTTAGCACCTCAGTTTTGAAAAGAACACTGCTATAATGCACAAGTGTTTTGCATGACTTTAGCAATAAAAAACCAAGAAAAACCTTATGCTGGCCATTGTAACTCATTTTCTCCAGAAAGATTCTCTGCTAATACTCTACCAGTCTGTATAAGCACTGAGGTGGATCAGAGATCTGTTTTCCTGCCACTCCCTCCCTGTCTCTTCCTCTCTTTTTGGATTAAATTGATAATTAAATGAAACCATGGTGATGATCACATTTTAAACTGGGGCAGGGGCAACAACAACCTGGATTAAGACCAAATTCAATTCCCAGACTCCCCTAGCTGTTATTGCTCAGGAAAAATGTTAGCATTAATATCATGCTATAGCAAAACCACTGACCTCAACTGTGTGTTTATGCTGTCCCTGCCTAATACCAGGGAAAAGCTACTCGCAAAAAACAGTTTTAGATTTCCTTTGTTGGAATTACGCTTTGGGTTTAGAATTAAATTATTTTCTTCTAAACTGTCCCCTATTAAGTTTTATTGTTGAAATCATACAACTGGACAAGGTAAAAAGTAAAAAGTGAAATCCCAGATTACATTTTGACATCTATAAAGCACCATTCAGCTGGTGTCATGAATATATTTGTAAAGCAAAACATTATAAAACAAACAATCAAACTAAACTCCTTTTCACTACTCCTCCTAGAAACTACTTTCCAAGGAGAGGCAACACTAAAAGATTTACTGCTAATCTCATTTTGCTATACTCATGCTTCTTGCCGTACAGCAACACTGCTTTCCGAGCTGCATGCAAAATAACATGCCCAAGTTTACTGCCAGTTCTAAAAGCAAAAAACCCCAAACCTAACATTCATTTCCAAACTTAAACATTCCTTCAGGAACAGCAGTAGAGATTAATCTCACTAGGATTCTAGACTAGAAAGAGACCAATTACATTTTCAAACATAGACCAAAATGGAGATGAGGAAATAAGCCTCGCTGCAAATTCCACCAGCCTGAGGTATGCTGCTGGACAGCCAGCAGGTGGACTGTGGTTGCTGAATGCAAACCCCACAGGGTTCCAGTGCTTCCACCCCTTGCGGGGACAGCAATCAACTCTGTACCACCAAAGGCGCATGCAGAGCTCTGATAAAGATGCATCTAAATGGGATGTCTTGAGACATTTGTTACTTTTAGATTACTTTGTAAAGGGGCTGGAATTTTTTCAGGCCACCCTTCATATGCTCTGACCTAATTAAATCCCCTGCCTTTACAAATTTGCTCATGCAAATACTTCTCTATGTTTTATTAAATTTTGTTACGTATCAATCCAATGGACTGTTTCTGTCTGGCTGTTTCCAGATCCTGCAGCGCACATGTTTTGTAATGAATTTACATTTAAGACCCACTCTTTACAGAAAGCATCACATCCTGCACAAGCACTACACACTGCTGATGACAAGCATGTGGCTTTTGTTAAATGTCACTTCAATGTTACAAAATCAGAACGTGTATGCACTACAGATATGCCAAGGACATCCTGTCCTAACAGCGACAGAGGACTCAAGATAACCCACTAAATAGGAATCAAGTGTAAGCCAGCTTTAATAAAGATAAAGCCTATTCTGTATTTTTCTACTTAAAACTTAACAGGGGAGAAATTCTTAAATCCTGTCCTCTAAAACTTCACTTGCAGAAGTTACTGAACCAATGCTCTCTACAAATGAAGGGCATGATTTTTTCCACCATCAACCACTTACTTGGCAACACATTCTTTAGATTCACTGTCATTTTTCAGTTTGTGGTAAACCACTGCACCCACTGCCAATGGCCCAGCATCACCACAGAGGAAAGTAACTCTTCTGCCATTCAGATTGCGAAGGATTCTCTTCACATAATCAAGAGATCGCTGCAAATGGCTCTGGTTTTTCGTGACGCGGTATAGTTGCAGATATAAGAGGGCAATACCTGAAACAAGCGTATGAGAAAGAGAGCGCTTCACTTATGTATCCTTCTAATTATATCATATTCCCCTCTTTGGTGCCTCTGAACCAGTAACTCAAATGTGAACAGGTATTTTGGCAATAAAAACACGTCAGTCAAGGGTCCTAGCTTATGCAATGTGAAGGCACTGGTTCACTATGCAGATTACATTTCAACTGGATTGTGGCAAAAATAAAAATTATTGGACTGAAGCCCAATGGTAGAGTCTCAATTTCCAAAAAAAAGAAAAGAAAGTTCATGACACAGCTCTCAACACTTGGCAAAGGGTATTGGGTTTGCATGGCCAAGCTTTGGTAGCAGGGAGCTACAGGGTTGGCTTCTGTGAGAAGCTGCTGGAAGCTTCGTCCATGTCTGTCAGAGCCAATTCCTGGTGACTCCAACAGCTGATGTGCCACTGGTCAAGGCTGGGCGAATCAGCAATAGTGGTAATGTCTCTGTGGTAACAGATTTAGGAAGAAGAGGAAAAAATGTTATTGTGCAGTTGTAGTTGTGGCCAGAGAAGAGTGGGGTGACAACATGTGAGAGGAACAACTCTGCAGACACCAAGGTCTGTGGAGAAGGACAGGGAAGAGGTGCTCCAGGGAACTGGAGCTGAGATTCCTCTGCAGGCCGTGGTACAGACCATGGTGAGGCAGCTGTGCCGCTGCAGCCCATGGAGAAGACTCATGGAGCACACTGGAGCAAGTAGATGCCTAAGAGGAGGCTGCGACCTCGTGGAAGGAGACTGTAATTGCTGTGGAGAGAGGATCCCGCATTGGAGCAGCCTGTGCTTGATGGACTGCACCCCATGGAGCAGTGACCCACACTCCAGCAGTCTGCAGAGAGCTGTTGCTCGTGAGATGGACTCACACTGGAGAAGTTCATGGAGAACTGCCTCCTGTGGTAAGGACCCCATGGGGGAGCAGGGGAATGACTCTTCCCCCTGAGCAGCAGGTAAAACCATGGGTGATGAACCGACCATAACCACTAATCCCTGTCTCCCTGTCCTGCTGGGGGAGGATGTAGAGCTGGGAAGGAGGGAGAGGTGAGAGGAAGGTATTTTGAAGGTCTTATATTACTTCTCATTATCCTGTTATGATTTTGCTAGAAATAAATTCAGTTAATATCTTTAATTCTAGCCTGTTTTGCCCACGATAGTATTTGGTGAGTGATCTCTCCTGGTCCTTATCTCAACCCATGAAGCCTTCATTATATTTTTCTCTGCCCTGTCCACCTGTAGAGGGGAGTGAGAGAGAGCCTTTGGTGGATGCCTTACATTCAGCCAGCATCAACCCACTACACAAAGAAATCACTGAAGATTCAAAAATTTGAGCTAATAAGCACATATGTGACTGAGTACACTAACTGTACAATACTCCTCTATTATATGCACAAAGTGACTTCCCATTTGATTTGTAAATAGAACTTTTGATGACTTTTTGAATTCAACTTGCCAGGTTGTTCATAACCCCTAAAAGTATTTCACAACAAGATTACACAATGGTACAAGTCAAGTTGGTTTGTAAAAGCCAGAAGTCAAACAAGGGCTCAGAGAATGCCAGGAGGTACTATCAAACTTCACTCCATTCAACTCATTACATAGTTTTCCATTAAAACACAACAAAACCTTAGAAATAATGTAGGCTGAAGGAAGTGAAATAAATCTGTCTAACTGGATGTCTATTGGTCAACTGCATACATGTGCGGAAGTAAATCACTTCTCTCCAGACCACACTGTAACTCAAGCCCATCTCTCAGCTTCACTCTCCTTAGCTTCAACCAAAGCTGACTACCCACAAGGCCCACTCAGCTCACAGAGAGGCTAGCTCAGTAGTACAACAGCACCACAAGAGTGCTGGTACATCCTCAGATGTGCCCTGGGAAGGCTCTGAGTAAGCCTTTCTAGGTGAATCTAAGAAGAAATCTGCAGAGCTTGGGTAGCACAGTTCAGCATCGTGGGAACTTGTGGGCTATTTACAGGGATCTGTGGAACCCTGTTTTTACGCTGCAGCAATACGTAAACATCTTGGCTTGATCAAAGGATGATCAGAAATGTAGCCACAAAGCCCAGTTCATCTAATCCTTCCTAGTGTTTCTCAGTGCAACACCCTTAAAATGGCTCCTCCAAGAGGTCTGGCACACAAAAAAGTACTTGTATGAGTAAGATGGACTTTTACACGTGCCCTATGATTGCTACATGCCAAAAGTATGTGTTCCAAGATTTCAGATGTTTCACAAAGTACAAGCCAATGCTTATGACTGCACTGCCAATACGATTTGTCTAGACTTGGTACCTAAAAAGCAGGGCAGTTGTTTACAACACTACTTTTACCTTTTGATTTGCACACTAGCAAAATGCAGCAAAGAGCAAGTTTGAGGAGAAAGTATCTGCACTAAGTGCTTTAAAAATTAGATCATTTAAATACTTTTATTCAGAACCATATCCACAGGAGCCTTGAAAGAAGTTCACAGTTTGGAATAGATGTAGATGGCAATCCTTCCACAGGATGGAAAAATCCCACTCTCATTAGGCAACGTCACTTGTTCATCTATATTCCTGTTCCAGCTAATGATGGCTGTGTTACTTTTACCTTATGACTCATTTTCAGCATGCTCTGGTTTATCAGCCATAATTTCAGCTGTCAGTCACTGTGTCAGAACACAGCTCCCCGGGAGCCATTCTGTACTGCCAGCACAAGAAAGCCCACCACTGGAGATCTGTGTGCACTCAGCAGCCAGTCACTTTCAGACCTTGAAACACGTCTATCTTATAAACCTGAGTTGTCTGAAAGTTCCCCACCCATCCACCCACAGCACCATCTGTACAGAAACATCAAGAAGAAAGCAAAGAAATTTTACCCTTTAATTGCCAGATTTAAGCCTAAGGATGGGTGAAGGCTGGAGAGCCTTCCAAGGTACTCCCCCCTCACGACATAAAGATAAAAGAATAAATCTCCTCGGGGCACATTTCAAACATGGGGTGCTAAAAGCTTAAGTATGCCTGAAGCTTGAGCTAGAAGAGCAGGAACAGAACATGCCATTCTATCCAGCAAAGACCCACTTAACAGGCCTAGCAACTTGAAGAACGGTGGCCACATCAGACATAAAAACTGTAGGCTCTGCCTAAAGTATCAGTGTCCTGGTTTCAGCTGGGATATAGTTAATTTTCTTCTCTGTAGCTACAGAGCTGTGGTCTGGATTAAGTGTGACAGTAACACTGATAGCACACTGATGGTTTAGGGGTTGTTGAGCAGCGCTTACCCTAAGTCAAGGACTTCTCAGTTTCCCATCCTCCGCCAGGGAGCAGGTGCACAAGATGCTGGGAGGGACCATGGCCAGGATAACTGACACAAACTGGCCAAAGGGATATCCCCTACCACAGGACATCACGCTGGGCACATACACTGGGAGGAGTTGGCTGGAAGCCACCAATCACTGCTTAGGCATGGGCTGGACTCTGGTAAGCAAAGCCATTCTGCATCACTCATTTCTGTTGCATTTTAGCCCTCTCCCCTTTTCATTGGTTAATGATTACTGTTGGTTCTATTATCATTGTTATATTTTACTTAATTTCAATTATTAAATTGTTCTTATCTCAGCCCATGGGTTTTACCTTTTTTTTTTCCTAATCCCCTCCCTATGCAACTAGGGCATCCACTCATTTGCAAGAAAATGATCTCCATATACAGAAGTCAATTATCATTCTGAATCTTTGCCTGCTGAAGTCAATGCAAGTTTCAGACAGCAGTGACCAAGGCTCCAGAGTTAAAAGAAAAACCAACTCACAAAAATGCCTGTAACAGACTATTTCTGCCATTCCTATGAGAATATCAGAATCTCCTGTGAATAAATCCAACCACATCATTTAACAAATACATTTCATTCAAATTCTAGCTTTCTCACCAGTCCAGCCAGTATAGGCAGAGCAGTCATGTGGATCTGCTGTCTTCAGCCCTTCCTCCATTTGTTGCAGAAGGTCCTTAATTTTTGCCTGGATCCGTTTTGAGAACTGAGCATTGACCTGAAAGCAGGAGACAGGGAATGAGCCAGAAAAGAAAAGAATTCAAGAATGTAAAGAGCTAGCTCCACTTTCTTGTTTGGGAAAAAAAACAAACCAAACCAAAACCAATCAAACAAAAAATAACTAGGAAATAAAGAATACAAAGAGCAGTCAGCAGAATCAAGGTGGTTCATCTTAAGAGTGTCTCATGGAAATGCATTCTGACTACATTTTAGAGTAACTTACAAGTATCTACATGAGAAAAAAAATTACCTGCGGATTCCTTAAAGTCACACAAAGACCAGCTATGGACACTGTGACAGTATGTAATTCTAACCAGGGTCCAGGTACCAAGACTGTTATGGACAAGCACAAGCCCCATGTTATAGGTGCTTGCTCTCATTACCAGGTCCCTGCACATCCTTTGTAGCACTACAGAGCAGGAAATAGCCCAAGGAAAATAAATGTTCATACACGAGACAATCAAGCCAAAGAGGATGAGTAGAAGTAGCTCAGCAGCTTTAGCTCAGGCATGAAGGCAAAGAAACAAGTTTTTGATTTTACACACTGCTTGCTTTTACTTTTGACCAATCAAAGCTTATATAGATGAAATATATGAAATATAACAGAGGATACTTTACTCTTGCCAACATTTCTCTCCAATTATGCACACTTTATGGGAAGTTAAGTTACTGATTACTCCTTAAAGCCTATGGAACACAGAAATTAGCACACTGGTAAGGTAAGTTCTTGCTTGACTACAGCACTTCCCAAAAGTGCAGGGCTTGGATAAATTACAGGTCCTGGACACCACCAAGCAACTGATTACTCAAGATGCACCTTGTATACTTGTTCAGAGTGGAACTTCAAATAAAAAACAGTGATTCAAACATCCATCCAACAGATTCAGAAATCAGAAAGATTATAAGAATTGCACAAGGCTTGTGACACATCAGAAATCCCCAGGGTCAATGGTTCAAATCCATTTAAGGATATCCATGGTAGGATATGAAGGGAGAAGGAATTTGTGCCATTATATCTCACACTGAACACATATCATTCTAGAAACAAGCTAGAGCCACCTTAACCTTTTCCAGTATCTCTAGAAATAGAAACCAAACACAGTAGGTATCTGAAGCCTGCTTGTCTTCGGCCTTAATACGGTGTTAAGCACCTTTCTGTTAGGGAACTGTACTATCCACATCACCACCACCCCATCACTCTCCCATTTTTGACTAGTTCAGTGAAGTCTCAACACAAAGCAAAACCTTCCCCACGGGCAGGGCTTCTCTCCTTCAAAAGACAGCTATGCCAATGCTAAGGCATATGGTGAAACAGCATGAGGATATTCACACGGATGCATCCAGGCACAGAGCTCAGCTTATCTGACAAGAGTGAACTAAAGCTTCAGAATCCCCATTTATTTACCTACTGCACATCACAAGCATGCTGGTTATCTTTTTGTTCTGACAATACACCTGCTGCTACCAAATCAGGATGTTTTATATCAAACACCAGGTTAAATTACTTAGAGGTAGGAAGGCAACACTAGGGCATCAGGATGCCTGGGTTCTGCATTGAAACCTCAGTCCCATACAAATAATTTAGCTCAGGTTGGTAATCCCTCTCTCTAGAATGTGAATTGTAATTTACTTGTCTCGATTCAGTGCTTGGAAAAGCACAGATGAAAGGATATTTTTATTAATATTTTTATAATTATCTGTAGGCCCAAACAAAGCTACTCCCAAGTTTATCTCATTGTGAATAGGTTGTAAGTGGAAACAAAGTTTTCCCCAGCTATCTACTCCTCCACCACTGCCTCTCTTTTTTATGGTTGCTCTCAAGCTTTCACAACTGAGTGCTGTCACTAAATATTTTTTTAAGATCCCCCTATAAGCTTGTAACAGATGCTTACATGCACTAGAACAAATTAACTACATGAAGAAATGAATGTTGAAAGGTGGCTTTAGAAGATTTAAAAACTTCCTTCAAGGAATCTTAGGGCAGCATTACACCTGAGCATAACACATTCACTTGTGGGGAGAGCAGATTGATTTTCATCAGAAGCACATTCACCTCATGAGGATGTTTCCAGCTGGCATTCAGCCTTTCCTGCAGGTGACTTGTTATTCCTGTAGGGGCAAACAAAAACTAGGCAGCCTGATCTCTGATAACTAGTGGCACATTTACTTCTGGTTCACAACAGACTGAGTGATAGCAGGAGCTGAAGCGTATCTTTAATTAGAAAAGGCTCTCTCCAGTAATTCAACTGCTGCATTACTCCTCTGCTGCTGCAGAAAGAAGAACCACTATCATCCCAAACACTGCTCAAGTTTTATATTGTCAAAACACAAAAAAAGAGAGCTCATTCCACATCATATCAAATAGAGCCTTGTGCCATATTGGTTATGGTAACTAAAAAGGTTCATTATCAGCACAAAACAAGAGCAATGCAGAAAAAACTAAATCTGTTGGTTTGAAAATCAATCATTTTGTTATTTATTTGAACCATATAACTTTTTCCATTGCAGTGAGACAGTAAGCAAAGCTACATCCCAATACAAAGTCTTCCAAAGTCAACAAAAACGTGAAGAACATACTTATGTAAGAGCACTCACCTTGGCACTAATGACGAAGTATCTAAATTATGCTGTTCTTGTTAGCAATAAATGTTTCCCCTATCTGTTTTCTTTCATTTGTTGGGTTTCTAAAGAGAATTTAATTGATCTTCTTTTGTAAATTCAGCACTAGAACTACACACCTACATTAGAGCACGGAGCTAATAACAGCAAGGTCATGGGTTTGATCCCCACACAGGCCACTCAGTTAAGAGCCAGTCTCCATGGTTATAGCTCCATTCCAACACAGAATATTCTGTGATACTGTTATCACAAAAAATACATCACAATGCAAATAAAAATCTCCTAAAACCCCCAAGCATTTCACTTGCAGTCAATGTTACAATAACATACCAATTCTTGCTGAGCTACCTCTCCATTGCAGCCATACCGAGCTTTACAGCCATGACTTTAAAACAAACCAGAACCAAGAACAGATGAGGCAGTAAGAAGCTGCTATGTATGTATTTCATACCATGGTTTCTGGTAGGTAAGAGAAGTCTGTAACTTTAAAGTCTTGTACGCACATTTGGACCTAATATCACAGGGCTGATATAAGTCTGACAATACAACTCTGAGGCCTCATGGCACTCCTTTTGTCATTAGAAGTAACACTCTGGTTTGACAGACACGGGAGGAGTAATCTAATTTGCATTTGTCAAAGACATTAGATAGCCATCTGTTGTTAAAGAACACCTCTTGGCATTTACTTGCTCATGACTTCTATGCGAAGGAGCTTGGGCAGTGTCACAGCAGGGCAACAGAAACCTGAGCTCACAGCTTCCTCACAAGTTACCAATGTACCAATCTTTCTTGCCACCACCAGCTCCCAAAACAACCATCTTGCTCTTAACCCTATTTTAATTCATCAAGTTTTGGAGGACTGATGCTACATGCAAAACCAGTCTGCAGAAGTAAGCAACTGATTCTGCACAAGTAGAAAGATGACCTATACACATAGTGCTACCTACCAAACAAGTAAAATACACTCCTGTTTCATCTCACTTTGTTGCAGGTGATGTGTAGAACAGGACACATAACATGGTGCTGTGTTGTCTTTCAGCAAAAATGCAATTTAAAGAGAAGAAAATACAGCTCAAGTTGGTACTGCAGCAAGATCTCATTCAAAAACCAAACTCGCATAGAAGATCACAGAAAGACACTGGTGAGGAAAAATGGAGTAGGGGAAACTCCCAGTTCTACTGAAATGAGGAATCCTGGCTGTACTGAAGTCATTGGGAACTTTGCCACTGACTGTAAGGGAGCCAGATTTCACACCCATGCATTGGAGCACGGATTTATTGAAGCAGGATAAGCTTTCATGCTCACCTCCAAAAGTTCCTGCAAAAGCAGACCAGAAGGGACAGCAGAAGGATTCCATAGGCAGAATCTAGCAAGGTCTGCTAGGAGGTGACCAGCCTTTTTGTACAGAAGAACAAGTTCTACTTTGATTTTTACCTAGGTCAAAAGACTCGTACAGCCAAGAGCAGCGCTTTCTTATCTGAAATTACCAGATTCTATGGAAGCTCACCAAGCAGCCTTTGAAACACCCAAACACAGTTCTCTGATACTTTTCAGACAAGTCCTCCAGAAACAAATGCCAATTCTGTAAAACCACATGCTTAATAAATGCTTTGAAACATTGCTGCCTGTAGAACATATTGCACTGTAGAACATAGGTCACTTAGTGCCATACATATGATAATGGAGAAAAAAGTAAAAAAAAAAAGAAGAATAAAAAAGGGGGAAGGGAGGAAGAGCTAGAGAAATCAATAGCTATAGACAAATTCCTACACTGCTATAAATGCCAACTTAGGAATAGGCTTTAAACACAGTCATCAGCCTATCTCAGAGGACATAAGGGCATGAAAAACATCATTAAAAGGCAAACATTCAAGTTATAGAAAGAATTATTTAAAGCACTTGAGAAATAAGAAGACTGTGTCTCTAATGCATTTGTGTGTGAAAGAAACTCTGTGTCTCATTGGTTATAAGACGGCAAAAACCCAAAGCTTACAGATTTAGATCATCACAAAGAATCATCAAAAAGCTCCAGATTATTGGTAACAAAAATAAACATGATTAACAAATATCCTATGTTTTGGGAAATGGAGACTGATAAAGCAAAAGAGCAATACTGAAAATCGCTGGTCCTCCACGTAGCCTAACACCAGCATGCTACTTCTTGAAAGCTGAGAAAATAAAAGTCTCTTGTGAGAATGATTCAAAGTCACTCACTACACTGAAGTCTCTGGCCCAGCTGTGACATTTTTAGGTGGTCTTCAAATTGAAAATAAAGCTAAAACCTCTACCAATACTGCCTAAATTACCTCAATGCACGGAGAGCAGATATAGTCCACCTATTGAGCCTGACAGTAGATCAGTGCAGTTCAACCCAAGCAAAATTTATTTTCACCAGGAAGCAAGTACCTGTTATTGCACTTGCCCACAAAACTAGCTAGAGTACCAACTCATTAACATGCAGGTCTGCAAGATAAAACTAGAAACTGACAAAGAGTGGATGGATGTGAGACAATTTAATCAGAACTTGGGGATTGATTTTAAAAAGTATTTTCATTCAGAACTGGTTGACCAAAACCGCACAGGCGTAACCCTGTGGTTAAAGTGTTGTTCTGCATAGCAGGAGAGGCTTTCACTATAAAAGCATCAGAAAAGCCCTAAGCAGTGCTCAGTGCTGATCTGTGCTGTAGAAAGGAAGCAGCAGCTCTTCCTCTTGAGCTGTGTACAACTGCCAGGAGTTAGTGAGGGACAATGAAGTACAACAAACTGATTTGCAGGCTCGATTTAAACCAAGACTCTCAAAAAGCAAAACAAACTTTACTTCTGAAGAACCACGGAGAATACTGCAAATCTTGTTTGTGTTTCAGAGTCCCCTATAAAAATAGCCTATGCCTGAGATGGGGAGCCAGGAAACAGCCAAAAAAGTAACAAGCTGAAGAAATATTGCTACCTCATCCCACATCTCTGGGAAAAAATGGGAAGAATTATTTACTGGCTCTGGAGGTTGGATTTTCCCTCCAGTGCAAGAAATTGTATAATTCTCACCAGTATAAGTTGTTCCTGAGTCAGTCCCAGAACAGAGAGAACTTGCTGCTCCCAGCTGGATAACTAAAATGCCCAGTGAGACAACCCTAAAATTTTTTTTANATATATATATATATATATTACAGAAGGAAGACTGAAAGCCACATAAAAGAATTATCAGAAGTAACAGGAGACTGAGAAAGCATTAGGAAACTAAACACTACTAAATCACCCAAATGATAAATCTAAGTAAATATCCTATATCACCATTAATACACATTTGCCAATGAGCACCATTATCTTTGAAACAGATTTCCTGTAAGGAGCCCCCGCAAAGCCTTATTAACTGCACTGTATACATTTCTCAGAACATACCAGGTTTTTCCAAATATTTAAACACCATGGCAAATCAGGAAAAAACTTAAAAAGAATTGGCCTAAAAAAGAATTTAAAGTTTGGTCATTCTAAAATCCATATCCAATCCATAAAGTTTGAATCTAATTTTGCTGCTGTCTTGTGATTCCACAACAAATTCAGACAATCTTAAAGTGAGGGATAGGATTGTGTTGATTTTTAAATGACAAGGATGTCTTTTTTTTTTTTTTGCACAAACACAGAATTCACATCATTGTCTAGGCTTCCACCTTCCCCTGGCTGAGCAGACACTATCAGGCTGCTTTTTTTCCCCCAAGTCACTGGCCTGTAGTCAGTGTGAAGGAGGATCTCAAATCACACCTGACTATACTATAAACGTAGCCACAGGGCTGTGGTGGCTCCGAGGACAGTGGGCAATCTGAGGTTGACATTGGTGGGTCACCCATAGAGATAGGTCCTCAAACAAGCCATCACCACCCCTCGGCAGCAAGCCCTCCTCACCCTTTTCCTTCCCAGGAAGTCCATTAGAGCTTTGTAACTCTCTATCACACTAGGTAAATAAGAACTAGAGAGTGTTCTTTGTTATGAGTCTATTCCTTTCTCTGCCTCTCCTGACCATCTACATTTCCATTTTGAAAACTTTTGGACCACTTTGAGATAATATCTATAGGTACCTTTTTAGGCTAAGGTATCGCTATGGGGTCCCCGTGACAAGAAAAAAGGCTACAGGATAAATATTTAATTGAAAGACTCATCACTTATTAAACATAGATTTACATCTAAAATTATGTTTCTTATTAATCTAGAACTAACACTGTCTGATGAGTTATTACCTTGCCTTTTGCAGACAAGCTACAGAAGCAATTTAAGTTCATGATACTTTAACGGTGAAGAAATCTAGTTATGAAAACAGTGAATTTCAACCACATGTGCAGAGCCCACACAGATAGCTGTAGTGTTTACTGCGACTATTTATAAGAAAGCAAATCAGCAACTTCAAATTCTGCTTCTCCTACTCCCACACCTTCAAAATTTCTGAACTGTATTTTACCCACACACACTTCCATATGCAGCACTTTGTCCCGATTGTCTCACATTTCAGACATTGCCTTGAAGAGCTTCTGGTCCTTTTATCAACCAGGTGAATTTTAGATGGCAATCATGACAGACTAAGAAATCAAACAGAGGGATTAATAATGCATTGCCTTCCATGACAACAGCAGAGCCCCACACACCTCAGGCTGTCATTACGTGAGTCACTCAGCGTACCTCGCTCCAATCAGCAGCAGATGGGAGGAAGGAATTATGCAGTGCACTGAGGCCTTCTGAAAGATGCTCTCATTTTTAGGAAACCTGTGTGCTTGTGTACAGAAGTTTACAGAACAGACTTCCTACCCTGTGTAAAGTCCTTTTGTCTTCACTGGAGCTTTAGGCAAGCAAAGACATTTCTCTGATGGAATGGAAGCCTATTAAATGCAAAAATAAAACACTGAAACATAAACTGAAAATCACAAACAACAACAACAACAACAAACGCATCCTATCACAAAGTCTCATAAAAGCATAGCACTAGGAGTGGCAGCATGCAAATACTTTAAAGATATAAATACACATAATCACAGCTATATTTTAGCTCAGAAATATGTAAGATGAGTCCTCAGATTTTGCAGATGCAAAACCAAAAGAAAATACACTTGCTTCTGCCTTCCCCTACAAAATGCACAGAACTGCTGTTCTTACATGGTTTTAAGGCAGATTTTTTTTTTCCAGAAGCACTTCATCCTTCTGAATATAACAAAGCCCAGACACCACCTTTCATCAAATACACAGCAACTCAGGTGCTCTAACATATTTTCTGAACACACCTGCACAAACAGCTGCTGACTGTCACTCCGCAACAAGGAATGCCATCCACCAACGATGCTGGGAAAAAACATTTGCACCCACTGTAAAACAGCATACTCATCCACAGGAGAGCATAACAGACATTCCTAATGTGAACACAGGGCCAGAAATTCCTGACTACCTCATTTCAGCTTTGCCACAGAACAATCTGTATTTAGATTCATTCAAAAATCACACCTGAAGTAAATTAGAGTTGAACTATTCTGCAATACAGCTAGTATACTCTAAAACATAATTTTTAAGGCTGTTCACTTTCTTTTGACATCTCACTATTTTTCTGGTTATCTCACTTGAGAAAGCTGTAGATCAGCAGTTAATGAAGGAGTATTTTCTCTTTTAAAAAGTGGACATGAAGATTGGGATCTAAAGCAGGTACACAAGAAGGATGACTGGCCTATGAAGGCCTTAGAAGAAAGCTCTTGGTATGTTTTTTACCAATTTACCAATAATATATAGCTTCAGCTGTTATGCCATCTCCTCTCTGCCTTTATACCTGAACTCATCATACTTGGATGATTTTTATATACTAAGCCAGATACAAAAGAACAAAGAAATAACAGTTCTCTTCCACAATGAAAAAAAAAATAGTTTCACCAACACAGAGCATACTACCAGGGACTTGTGTAAAAAACAAGGTTCACTTCTGAACCTATTCTTGCTTTTTAAACCTTCTCAAATGCTCTGCTTTTGACAGCTGCAATTAACTGCAGCAGTAAGACACCGAAGCCCCAAAGCATTCTCTTCGTTGCTTAGCCACATATAACTTCATAAACCTCAGTCAGAAAAACTTAGTGAAACCCTTCACTGCCTTGGACAGATGGTGAGCTGATGGTGTCCCACTGGTACTTACGATAGTCAGAGAGAATGTCTCCCTCACTGTTTGGCATCACCATCCTTGTCTCACTCTATCAATAAGTCAAGGTAATTCCGTATTGCCACAAGCAGAAAAATACAGAGCTGATATTTACAGCTTTCCTTTATTCACCTCAGCATACAGTCAAGAGTTAGGAAGCTAACTTCCCGCCCACAACACATTTGTGCTTGTAGCAGTGTCACCACACAGTGTTTTCCACGCAAAAGATGACAAAGCTGCACAGTATTGAAGGATAAGGCTGCACAGGGGCTAAACGACAGAAATTCCATATTCTGCCATTCCTTCTGCAGCTTAGTCCAGCCTGCGTGGTAGCAGAGCAGCCTCCGTACTTAAAACCTATGACACTAACAGTATTTCAAACAGCAGCGTGTTGCGTCAAGGAGATATGCAGAACAGGAAGACTGCAAACCTTGTGTGACCAGTCCCACAAGACAGACCTTCTGCGGGCATGAACAGACTGCCAGGTGCCTGAACCTATAAATGTGTATATGTCAGTAAATAAACACGTGAGAACAGTCTAGCTTCACCTAATGACTGAGCGTGGCTGTTATCCGAGAATAAACTCTCCTTTTCTAGATGGGCGCTCATCTTTTCCTTTCCCTTATGCACTTTCTCCGGTGAAACTCGGGCCACTTGTGTTAACAGCTTCTGAGACACAGAACCACGGTGCTAAGAGCAACTGTGGCTGTTCTGCCATACAGCGTTCTGTCAGCCCCACCTGGGGCACCGCGTGCACTCCCGTACCGGTGTAAAACAATCAGCTCGAATGAACAGCCGTTCCTGCCGACTCCGAGCCGTGCGGCCGGGCTGCGCTCCCGCTCCTTCCCTCA
>VXAC01006630.1:0-56466 GCA_013399225.1 Rhipidura dahli | reverse complement strand
GGCGGAGCGGGGTTGCCGCCGGCTCCTCCCGCCCGTCCCCCCGCGGCGGGGGCGAGCCGCCGCCCGGCGCATCTCAGAGAAGCGGCAGCAGCAGCAGGAGGGGCACGGACAGCCCCAGAAACAGGCAGTACGCCACCAGCTCCTTCGCCCGGCTCATCCGCAGCCGCCGCCGGGCCGCGCTCATCCGCCAGCAGCCCCCGCACCCGGCGCGCCGGCCCCCGGCCAGCCCCGGCGGCAGGGAGGGACGGACGGACGGACGCGGTCCTCGGCTACCGCCCGGCCAGGACAGCGCAGCCTGCGGCGACCGCCCCTCAGCCGACGAGAGGAGGCAGCTCCCTGGGGACAAGGGGGGTGGTCTCCTTCCCTCGGCCCGCCCCCAGGCTGTAATGTTGGCCTGGCCGCGCTCGGCGCTCTGCCGACGGGAGTTCCGCTTCAACAAGCCAAAACGTACTAAAAAACCACCCCCAATGCCCCCCAAAAGACGTGAGGAAACCTCATAGCACTGGAGCGGCGGTGGGTGGGAAGGCCCGTAGCGAGCCGCGGTGGCGGCTGGGCGTGCGGGTGGGATCGCATCCCACCTGGGTAGGAGCAGCGCCTGGATCCCGTGGGGATCGCGCGTTTGTGTCTCGGATCCAGACGTGGGAGGGGGGTCTGAATGCCATGGCACTGTGTCAGCATAAGTTTAGTCCGTTGTTTTATGACGCCTCCACTCCAGATGAGAGGGCACTGTACAATCATCGAGGATAAATCTTTTCTATTTACAAATAACTGGTAGATGCCGTCGGTATAGTCATAGCCTTCAGGAACTGACACTGCATACTGTAGCACCGTTGTGTAGAAAGAGCCAGCAGAAAGTCTGCAGTCCAGCCAAACACTGCACACGGTATTGTGAAAAAATACGGGCACAGGAGACCCCATTATCCCATGAAATATTTACTCCCAGCTATGCCATTCCTTTCTGCCAGTAAGTCAGACTGACCATAAAGCATTAATTCAATAACTGAGCACTGTGCAGACTTATTGATCTTTAGTTTTATGCATTGGGTAATTTTATTGCTATCAAAATACCTATCCAGTGTATTTTAAGACTAAATATAGGTGACATCTGTCCTGGCATTGGCTTCAGTTTACAGTTGTTTGTAGCAATATACATGTCATAAATGAGACATGTCCATCACCTTGTCACAGGAGATGAATTTGAATTAATGTTTTCTTCATTTTATTTATTTTTATAAATTGAGCTGATGACAAAGCAGAAATTCCAAACAATATGTCTGACAAGAAGTACCTTGTATTTGCTCTGGAAGTGAATATAACCAGTCACTTAAAAATAAGAGTCATCTATAAAATATCCTCTTCGGTGATAATTAAAAAATCACTTTACGCATCCTGTATTCTTTAATGGGTAAGTCTTTTGTGCTGTATTGCAGTGCCTGAAAAGGTAAATGCAGAACCTTTTTAAAACATCTCTTGACTCTGTTTAAATGTTTCAAAGAACATGTTTTCATCTAGAATGGTTTCCTACCCTTGGTGGAGACCAGCTGCATCAGTGCAAGTAAATGCATCCCCATAATAAAGATCAGAGTTAAACCTTTGATATGAGTGTGATGGTTTCTGTTTTCTTACACCTTCTACTCTCCTTTAATCCAAATGATGGGAATATAAAAGCAGGATCCAACTGGTACCAACTCAAGGCCTACAGGGAAAGTGCTCCCTGGCACCTTGCAAGAGCAGGTTCTTCCCTTCTTCTGGAGTTGTGGGTTGCTGGGTTGGCATCTCTTCCCTTTTGCATCATTGCACTGTTAAATTATCTGCACACTGTTGCATTTTACACTCTCCTTTCTGGAGCACATCTTTTCATGTTCACTGTTCTTCACATTTGCTGCAATGTAGTTTGTTTAGTTCCAAGCATACAAGGCCTTCTTTTGTTCTTAGCAGGTGGGATAGAGTTCAAAAGGCTTTCAGGCTTTTCTCAGGGAGAATTTTTTCCTTTTGCTTTTCTACCCTTGATGCATGCAGAGCTCCCACAGCCTGAATGGGAATCATGGATGAAGGAGGAGGAAAAAGTTGGGCTGAGTGAGGTGTCAACCTGTAACATAAGTTTTAAGCAAAAATAAATTCACATCTCTTGTCTCCAGCAGTATGAAGCAGGAGGCTTTGCCTACTGAAGTCATGATTTCATTTGTGCTTTCATCCATAAAATGTCTAAATGCTCCTGAAAGCACTGAGCCCTCATTCTTACTTCCCACTCCAGTTAAGTGCTCCTGTAACCTGCCTTCTGCTGCATTGGCAAATGTGCAGCCCTGCAGCAAGGTGATCTAGCTGAAAGCTGTCCTTTTCCTTTCTGTGATGTAGGTAAAATCCAACTAATGTCTAAACAAAGCCTGATTCTTACTTAGAAATCAGTTTATTCATGTAAATCCTGAAAGTTTTTGCGTATCAGATCAGTGGGCTATTTATTCTTTACACAAGAGGAAATTACAAACCCTTCTCTTATGGCCTTTCCTTCTCTCCAATCCTCTTCGCACCCTGCAGTGTCTGATACTCTGCTCATGACAAGAGTAGTGCCAAGCTTTTTAATACTAAAATAAAATGTCTGTTACATTTTCAGCTAGCACTAAATAATCAGAATCCATACATAAACCACTAATGAAGCTGTGCTTTCCTATGTATTTTGCTGCTTGATTCCCAGCATGCATTATAAAATTACCCTAACTAAGGAGGTGGGAAAGAGAACTGTGTAACAACCCTCTGAGGACTAGCTCACAGCTGCCCTTCCCCACTACACTCCATGGGGGCTACACCGTGATGCACTGTTATGTGGCTTGGGGAACAAGTGGGAGCAACCATCAGGAATCTCCATAGCTGTAGCTGTGACATGTTCAATGGTTCTTTCAGCATCTGTGATCATTCTTATTACGGCATAATAGTGCTCATTTATTTTCATGCACAAAGGCTCCACATATGTGCAAGCAACAGCCCCATCCATGCTTTGCTCTGTGAGACAGGATGATGGGTGTATGACTTCAGCACCCATGCTAAAGTGCTTTTTAAATTCTGGGAAACCAGTGTGGCAGCTGGTATTAATCTCATTTCATTTCTGAACTTAGAGATACAGCTGAAATTAACTGAGAGAAGCAAGAGCTTCAGTAATGGACCAAATTAATGTGATACATAATGAAGAACAAGGCTGTGTGCTGCTTTATTTAGTGTGGAAAAGCAAGGTATGGCAATTTCTCAGCTAATGTCAAGTAGGACAGCAGATTGGTGGAGATGGGGTAGTTTATACCTGCTGCAAATCAGGGGCCATAATTTCATTGAACACAAATACAGTCTTTCATACTTTCATGCAAATCTTTTGCTTTTTCTCTGGTCATCTCTTCAGGCTGCATTCTGTCTATGCTGCATCATTTGTGCTCTGAAGCAAACCATGATCACTACCATAGGCCTATAACAGCCTATAAGAAAGGGCTTCCTAATTCCCTCCTTGCCTCCCTTTAGCTGCACTTCCTAGTTTCTTTTTCACCTCCATCATTGTATAATAATATATTCTGCAACTAAATTATTTAAAGCTGTTTAGGTCTAATGAATTATGGGGCACCGCTGCTTGTAATAAACATGATATTATGAAATAAAATCTGCAGGATCAGGTTTTGCATTTTATTGCAAAGGACTTGCAGTCAAATTCAGTCCCGTGTTCAGAAACACAATGTAAGAGCTAACTGGTCTGTGTGAGATGTTATTATCATATTGTTATCAGTAGCAACAAATTTCTCTGGCTACTGTAAATAAATGATCTCTAGTATTGTATTTAAGATCTCAGAGGTTCCTGTGAATCTGAGAAGACACTTTGCTACTTAACCACAAAATAAATATTTCTCTATTATAGTTGTCTTCTTATTTTCTGTTCTTGTCTTTGGTCTTGTAGCAGCAAAAGCAGTGTCATGAAGTCTGTTGCATTTCTGTTCTGATGACTGTCTGCTAACAAATGATAAGCCTGAACAGCAGTTCTTGCACTTCAGCTTGTTTTTAAAGAATGGATTTTGTTATAATTAAATGTTTATATTCCTTATCCCCTTATTGCCAGTGGTTTTTGATTTGCAGATCCTGAGCAATACAACTAATACTGAAATCATGCAAAGATGCCTGTAAATGTTCTTAGAGGTCTTTACCATCTATGATGAAAATGGAGACAGCTCACTGCTATTAAAATGTACTCTTTATAATCACTGGCTTAATATTGAATTCTAAAGGTTCTTTCCAATCCTGACAAGGTTTGTAAGTCTGGGAAAATAAAAGTTCAGTTAGTGGAAAGCAAATGTAATCCTCCTGAAGCATGAGTAGCAGGGGTGAAAGATGGGTGCTGTTAGAAGAGCTGTGGCTGACCAGTAACAGTAAAAAGGAGCAACAAAACAAGTGTTGGACAAGAGGATTCCTTTTGCCTAAGGAAGCTGTTGCAAGCTGGACACCTTCTTATTTCTTCTGACATTCTTTGAATGACTCAATGTCAGGGGCTTAAAAAGCAGCCCTAGTCACTACCTTGAGGTCAGGACAGATGAAAGATTCAGGCCTAGGATTCACCAGAAATCACGGGCATGTTGTGTGACGCACTGAGTGATCTCAGTCCTGTTTCTTCAGGGTTTGATTATGGAGGCTTGCGAGCTTCAGAGTGTACTCACAAGTCCTCAGGTTTAGGTTCTGTCTTCAGTGGCTTTTGCTGAATCAGGACAGAGTGGGGAAAAAGCACCTTCAAGCAAAGTAGTTTTATAACTTTTGCAGGGTATGAACAAACTACAGCAGTACAAGAAGGGAGAAGAGAAACAAGGGGAAACAAGGGATTGCAAGGAAAACTAGACAAAAAACTGTCAAGGACTGTACTGCTCCTACCTAGTGAAAGATCTCACTTTTAAATGAGGCACAGAGCTTATCTCTGCCCTAACACTGTAAGTGCAAATACAGAGAGTAGTGCTCAAGACAGTACAGCCTTGATGATGATAGTAGTGAAATATCAAGAGAGTCTCTAACACAGGATGTATCATCACTGTGCCTGACACTGTGGGTAGTCACCAGCCTTTGGAATCAGCAATACAGCACCAAGACAGAGGCCAAACAAATTTCTCATCCATCTTCCAGCTGCAAGAGGTTGGGGCTTTTCCTGACATGTTTGCTTGACCAGGTTTTAAAAACCACCCCCAAGAAGGGTCTCCTCCACAGGCAGCCATCTCTGCTGTTGCTCCCTTGATCAAATTATTTCCTGTGTCAAACTTGAAAGTCCTCTGGTGCTGTGTCAGACCATGTAGAGAAGTGTTTACACAGTTACTCACTCTGTAGCCTTGATAAGGAATCAAAGCCAGCACAGGTACACCTGCCCTCAGCACAGTGCTGGTATGTGGCTCATGGTGCAAGGTGGGAAATGGGCTCCATGTCTGAACAACACTCTTCCCTTTCCCCCTGCTTCCTGCTCTCCCCCTCTCCCCCCATCTTTTGTATCATGGTATTTTGGGTCCCTTGTCTGCCATGCATTTGATAGCTATTAGCTTGTCCAGATAACCATGCTGTAACTCTCCTTGTTATGTTCATCTCTGCCCCAAAAGGGCCCTGAGGATACCTAGATTGCCACCAGCAGTGAAAAGACTGACAGGTCATGCATTTAACTGGAAACTCGTATCAGTAAAGCATCTAAGGTGAAAGAACAGCCAAATCTACTTGTGTATCTCTGTTGATTACCACTAATTGCTCTGAGAGCCCTTGGGATTGCAGCATTTGTAGAAGCAAAGAAAGTCTAATTTTCTGCTGTATGTTATGTATGTGTTCCTGCAAGCTTTTCAGATGACCATATGATTTTCTGAAGCCTGGATCTGAAACCAATTTGCTAAGATGTTATTGGAGCATGCAGTACTCAGAAGAATTTTCTTGCTCATGTATACTGCTCATGTATATTATTAGAAATATAAAATTTCTAGATGGACTTCCATGGGAGGAAACTTTCTGCACATTACCTGTGAGGAACACCAGGCAGTGGGCTTTTCATCCTTCATTGTGGGATCCATGCCCCAACCTTAGTCATGGAAGCAGAAACTATATCATCTTGTGCTTTAGCTACAAGCCAGAACTGAAATGCAGCCTAAGGAGATGTATATGGGTCAACAAAACAATAAATCCTTTTCTTCTCTTACCTGAAAGGCCAAAGGAGAATCACATTCATGTGGAAAGGTTCCTAACACAGACCTCCTACAGGAAGAACCCCCATATGGATACCAGTCTCTTGATTTATGTATAAGATATCCCTTTTTCATCCTTGTGGAAACAGCATGGGGAGCTGGTATGTTTTTATAGACAAGCAGTGGTGACCAAGGGAATCACAGCCCCCTTGTTGCCACTGCCAGATGCAATCTTGCTCACACGTTGTAAGATGGAGTCACAGGCACAAAGTGGTGCAGCACATCCCTCCCAGCTCCTCCCAGTCGGTGCAGGGCTTTATCCATCTCTGCGAGGTGTACTTTAGCACCACTAGCATTGCTCTTCCCATGATTTCTACATTTTGAGGCTAGGAGGAAGGAGAGACAGAAAAAGGAACAGATCCAATTTTTCCATTAGTCACTGAAATGGTCTATGTTAGCCAAAAACGTGTGCCTGGGTGATTTTATCTTTGATCTCTTCTTGGTCTTCAAGTTCTGATTTGCATCTTTAAAAAAAAAAAAACAACATGTTTTTTTCAGAAAGGATGAGGAAAAAGGTCAGATTTCCAGAAATGAAGGTGACTGGATCTTGAAAAAGAAACCAACTACTGCTGCAACAATGGTAAAACCCCTTTAACTATGTAAGTAACAAATAGCAAAGAAAAAGGTGTGAAATTTTGTTTTATTTAAGGGAAGGATAAGGTTAAAAAACTTTAAGGATACTAAAGGTAACCTAAGTCTCGTGAAAAACAAAATTAATATTTCGGCTCAGTATTTAGTAGTGGAGAGATTACAGAATGTGACTGTGAAACAGGGTAATGGGAACAAGTGAAGGAGAACAAATCACATTCTGGGTTTGTGTGAAAACTAAACTTAGATTGTTTATTACTCAGTTTGACTGGGATTATAAAAACTGGCAAATGAAACTGCAATTCCCCTAGTGATGTTTATTCGTGCAGTGAGCCAATTAGCCAGTACTGTGTGGTTGGAGAGCAGCACATATAGGACCTGTTTAACCAACAGAGGAATCATGAAGCTGTCCACTTCCAGCTATTAGCTGACCTTGGCAGGATGCAAAGATTTAGTACAGAGGTTGATGGAAAGATTAATAAGGAAGATGAGATAAATGGAAAAAATATTATGTGGGTTTGTAGTATATCATTCACAGTAGAGAAACTCACTACTGTTGTTTGGCAAGAAAATAAAATTCTGTAGCTGTCACTCTTTGCACAGTTGCAATAATATAACTGGTAATTGCCCATGTAGCCCAGTAGCAGGTTAATACAATTATTTTACAATAAGTGAGGATCTAGAAGAAAGGGAGGCAACAATGTGCTATTGTCAAAGGGGATGCATAGGGCTAGAGGAAAAGTAATAGGGCTGATGGTAAGGTAATAAAGGAGTGGATTTGGGAATACTTTTTTGTACATTTGTATTAACAGTGTTTGTACATAAAATAAGGAAAAAACCCGGTTAATTTTGCAGAGGATGATCAGAATGCTGTAGTATAAGACTTCACTGAGAGAAATGGGCAGTTGTGAATGTAGGCTCAGTATTTATAACAGGGCTAAGGGTGTATTGACCCCAGTCCAAGGTCATAGCAATCTGCCTGCAGGAGAGCTGGTCAGTTGTACTAAAAAAAAAATAAATCCATTAAAATTGGAGCACATGACAAACATGGGAATGGAGAATCTGTTTAATGAGGAAAGCTAAGAGCATTCTGGCTTGTTTAGCAGAATGAAGGCTGGAGTGGTGTATAGCTGCTGTTCATAAATAAGAGAGAGATACAAATATATATCTGTATCTACACTAGGGAGGTGAAAAATTATTAAGGACCATACTTGCAACAGAAAAAAATATATTGTATGTTGCCCATGATGAAATGCGAGCTAAAAACCTGAAAAAACGCAAGTGGTTAACTATCAGAAGAGGGAGATTTTGTAGCAACCTATCACTAGAAACACTTCAATAAACTTCTTGGGGAAAAAGTGCTGTAATGTGGTTGTTGTGAGCCAGTAAAGCAAGATTCTCATATTTCTATGACTTGGGAAAGTACAGTGATCTCAGGGGGCACAAAAGAACTTCTCCTTATTCACCCACAGTGACAGTTTCTAGGAGCCAGTGAATATGCAAACAAAGGTTTTTTTTTCTTCATAAATTCCTGCTGAGGGAGGTGTATTGGCAAATGAGATGGTTGTAACATTCACTAAGCTTCCGTGTGGGATCTCCCACAGCAGGCTTTTAAGGACTAATTGTCATTAACAGTTCTGCACATATTGTGTTTATGTGAGGATGGAGAGCAGGCATCTAAACCTGCTTCAAATTATGCCAAGGGAATGACAAGCCAAATTACTGGTCTGACAGATAAGAGAAAGTTAGAAAAGGATGGGTCTAGGCAGTCTTCCATTTTACAGCTTGAAGGGAGACTTCTGTCTGCAGTGAGCTCCCCATTCAGACAGTTTCCTGACATGTGTGTTTGCTTCCTCAGCTCTCTCCTGGTGTTTAACGGTAAAAATATTTCTGTCATCTAGTACTGAGCTTCCAGGTCTAACAATAATGAGAAGACAGCCAAAATATGAAAGTGGGGCCCTCCTGGAAGCCATTTAAAATCTACCAGTCAGATATAAAAGGAGCTGTATATAAAAGAGTGCTATATTTAGATTTTTCCTGACCTGAACATGTAAGAAACTTACGTGGGATGTTCTCCCCCTTTTTCCTCTGATATTCCAGCTTTGAAAAGAATTTTGGGTCACAGAATAATGACTTGGTTGTTGTTTAGTCCCTCCATCACTGTTGTATTGGATGCAATTCACCATAAGGCTGAGTATCTCTCTGCAGTTATGAAGATAATAAGAGGCAGCAGAATACAGAAGTTTGTGGGCTTGAACAATGAGAGATAAGACTGCTAACACCATAGAAAATCTAAATTCTGCTGAAGTAACTGCACTGGCTTGTTTAGACTTCCTTAAGTAGTTAAATAAATTAACATTGCTTCTCCATGTGTGTGTTGTAACTCAGTTGTTGTATCACATCAGAATTAAACAGATAACCTTTGTGCATTTATGGAGTAATGTTGGCCCTTATCAAGTAGCACAAACATTGTTGCATCCAGGCTCAAGCAGGTCATGATTTATTATTTCCTATCTGGTTTTTGGGCCATAAACTACAGCATCTTTCTGGCCCAGGGGGTCCTTAACACACTGGGCCAACTCCTGTAAAAATTACAGATTCTAGGGACTAAGGGTGAGGAAATAATTGCAAAAGTATTGATCATAGTTGACTATTTTAAGAAAAGGACAGCATGAGAGAAGCAAAATAAAGATAATAGCTTCAGTAAAGCAGATGTTGATAAAATTTGTGAGAAGATTCTTTTGGAGGGATAATTTAAGGATAAAGAAGAGCAGGAGAGATAGCAGTTACGGAAAAAAGCTGTATTTAAGACACAAGAGCAAATTATTTCGATGTGAAGGAGAAAGGAATCAGCATAAGAAGGAATAACTGCGGCACAAGCTCTTTAAAGTCTTAAATGTTAAAAAGGGATTTATTTACAAATTAGGAACAAGGACATCTGGGTAAAATTGGGTAGAAAAAAAATAGACCAAAAGTTTATGGCGGAGCCCAGATAGATAAACTGCACAATGATTTTCTACTATTCAGGGTGATAAAAACTGATGTGAAAAGATTGTATGAACACTGAAAAAGCAGAAAAAGGTAAAGTAAAATTCTGGCCCATTCCTTAATAGGCAAGGATTACAAATAATAGGCCATGATGAGAAAGCCAAGATATTTAATGACACCTTTGCTTCAGGCATGACATAAATTGTTAGCAAATGCCTAAAGCATTTAGGTTGTTTACAAGAGCACAGAGTAGGGAAAGAAGAGGTTAGAAAATATTTAATGTGTTACATAGAGTGGCCTGATAAAACTGACCCTGGAATATCTGAGAAACTGAAGCAATATCTGAACCAGTAACAGCCATTGGTAACAAAAGAAGAGAAGGTTCTCTAGGAACTAGAAGAAAACCCATAGAACCCATTCTTCAAAAGAGACAAAACAAGATTCAGGGCGAGAACAAGTCTGCATGTGTTATCCTGAAAGATACACATGAATCAATGTATAAAGTACATAGAGGACCATAAGCTAATAAAAACAGAGCGTATTTGTCAAGAATAAATCATGTCTAACTAATGGTTTCCTTCTTTAAGGGGATAATTTCTCTCATGGATAAGGGAGAAGCAGTAGATAGGTCTTTACTCTGCTGAGGCTTTTGGCATGGTCCCATCTAACGTTCTCTAAAGGAAACAAAAGAAACATATACTTACCCAGGGTCACCATATGGTGAGCACACACTCTCTTGCTTTGAGATTAAACTGGGAAGTCATTACATGCAGAGCTGTGTAAAAATCATATTTCTTCTCAGCATTTTCATCAACAACATGAATTGTGAAACACACAAGTGTTCAACAACATGAGGCCACGACAGATTACAGGCTCTTTGAGACACGGGATCAAAATTCAGAACCATATTGAGATACAGCACAAAAGGCCCAAAATCAACAAGGGGAAATTCAGTATTTGAATACAAACACTTAACCTTGGGAAAGGGAAATTAAAATACAAATTATAAAACAGGGAATGAAGGTGCATGGTTGTTCTTATGGAGCTGTCTGATGGCGTCATGACAAATGATACTGCCATAATATGACACTGTTACAAAACAAAGCAAATCTCATGCTGTGAGGCACTGACGGAAGTGTTGTGGGTAACATATGCAAGGTAATTATCCTTCCCTGCTTGACCCTGGGATGCTGACACTGGCATGGAACCGTTTTGGACACTACATTTTCTCAAGTATTGCCAAACTGGGAGGAGTCCAGAAGAGGGAAATGAAAAAGGAGGTAGAGAAAGCATGGCCAGAAAACAAGAGCCAAAGTCGTGACTTTTGAGAAAAGATTGAAGGAAATTGCTTTGTTTGGTATAGAAAAGAGAAGACTAGAAATAAGATGTAATAATAATCCTGTATTCAAGGATGTTAAAAAGACAGTGATTTGTTCTCAAAGACCCTTGCAAAACAGACCGTGATGAACTCAATGAATTTGCATTGCAGATATTTTCCAGTGTGGTATTAGGAATTAATCTGTGGTGCAGTGCCTAAAAATGCTACATGGGAGAGTGTTTATGGAAGTGTTTTAAAATCAGGCTGGACAAACCTGGTCTAGGTAAAATACCCCAATCCTTCAGAAAGGAAAAAGGACTTTTAGATCCCAGGATGCCCTTACCAGGCTTGCATTGCCATTATTCTATTAAATTAAGACCAGGAACACAGCAGGATTTGACTTCATTATCTTTGCAGAAAATTTTCAGTTCCAAACTTCAAATATACAAGGCTATTTTAAGGCATCTTTTGTTTTATATGGATATTAAACAACCAAGTAAGAAAGGAATGTGATGAAATATTTTTTTTAAACTGTCTTTAATTTGGGGCCAGTTAAAGAATAATGATATGTGGAGAACAAGATGTAATTAGGGAACTGTGGGAGGCCTGGAAATAATTAAATCTGGTGTGTGTAATGAAATCCCAATAAATTCAGCAGGCCAGTTGAGCTGGTAGCCTTGTTGGCAGAAATCAGGCTAATTACACCTACCTTGGAAGTCCATTCTTAGGGTTATTGTGGAAGAGAAAATGGAGGATAAGACAGAACACAACTTTAATGTGAAAAACCAATTATACAAGAAATGGAAAGGTGAGGAGAGGTATAGGAAATCCTGAAGACTTTAAGAACCAGAAGCAATAGTAGAGAAATATGTTTAAGCCCAAAATCTTCTCTGTATTTGTCATAGAATCACAGACTACCGTGAGCTGGAAAGAACCCACAAAGTTCATCAAGTCCAACTCCTGTCTCTGCACAAGACAACATTAAAATCCCACCAGGTGCCTGAGAGCGTTGTCCACATGCTTCTTGAACTGTGTCAGGTTTGGTGGCTGTGACCACTTCCTTGGAGAGCCTGTAACCTGGGCAAAGACTGTAAAGGTTTCCAAAATTGTCATTTACTTGTTTGTGTTCTCCAGTTGTGGTCTAGAATGATGGTCACTGGAGGGCTGTGACCCTAACCCTCTTGGGAAGCTGTCACTTCAGTGTTGCTCCATTTGTAGGATCTCTCCCAAATAAAGGGTCTGTATGTAAAGACTTTGCCAGTGCTGGTTTAATCAGGTCTCAATGCAGCTGCAGCAAAGGGCATTGCTTACTAGCTACTGCAGATGGTGGGTTTATCAGAGGAGCTCTGGGGCTTTGAATGCCAGCAGTGGGGCTCCAGATGTGAAATGCAATAGGGGAGTTACCCATTAACAGCAAAATGTAGCGCCCTTCTTCCTTAACTGCTGCATCCATGTACACCATGCAGTGGCTCTGAGTGCTGCTGACAGCCTTGGAGGAGGGAGGCTTCACTGATAGCAAACTGTGGATGCAAGGCTTTGGCTGGTGTCACCAGCACAGCCCCTTCCAGCCAACCTAAGGGTGCCTTAAAATGCAGTGCAGACAACAAGTGCTTCTGCAAACACAGTGTCCCTCCTGGGACCTCATGTCCGAGGCACTGCAGCCTCACCCAGTCAGAACTGATCCTCAGAGATGGGCTGATGGAGCAACAAGGACAGAGCTCCTCTCATCCCCTGGTGACATGGCAGCCAGGAGCCTTACAGTACAGTACCTGGGCTTCCTTCCCCCAAACACTTTTCCAATTGCAACATTTACATCTGTTTGCACCCCTCTTTTGTGGCAGCACTCCTCGAAGGACAGGGGCCTTGGGATCTCTGCGTGTAATGTGATTCCTGGGGCTGAACCTAGGCCACATGCCTCCTTTCACGTGGGGAAGGCAGATGGACAACCTCAGCAAAAGAAGTGGGTCTGGGATGCAAATGAAGCTGCCCAATGGTCTGGGGCAGAAAGTTTTCCCTTTCCTACTCAGTGAAGAACCTACTGTACCCACTGCACCCTTAATCTTGATGCCTGGCAGCAAGAGATCCATTGCAATGAGGTTTCCCCTCTTCAGCAGAAAGCCTGGCATCTGCTGTGGTATTGCTGTTTAGAAAAGGCACAGAGTAGGAGGGAAGGAAGAAGCTGTTCTGAGGGAAGTATGTGTTGTGAGAAAGCTTCTGAAGCAAAGGGAATTAAGTTTGAATGAGTTCTAGCTTTATTTCACATGAATCTCCTGACTGTTAATCTTGAGTCAATATCCTTAAACACCAGTGAGTGCAAATGCCCTTCTTAGCCTTCTGAGCAGAGGCAGGGAAGTACTCACGTGCTCTTGGAGGAGCAGCAATAGATGGTGGGCAGTAAGAATTGGGTGAGGAGGTACCAGGCAGGTGGGATTTGTTAAATCTTTGTTCTTAGTAGACTCCTGCTCTTACTGAGAAAGGAAAAAATCTTAGTATTTCTGCATGCAGCTGAAGCAAGCAGAATATCTGAAATATCTGATGTATGTCTACTCTGATTTACAGGGACTCAGGAATCCCATGTGTTGTATGCTTGGGGATGAAATAGAGCTAGGCCCTAAGGCACAGTGACCTCTAAGTCTTAAATGTGTCCATTTGATTTTTAAAAAGAGACAGAAGCAGCCATAAGGTCAGCATCTTTGCCTTACAAAGCCCGAGGCTTTGAAGGGTTATTCAAGGCAATCATTTATCTTCTACCTATGAGGAGTTAAAGAGAGGGGTTTTTTGCTTAGAGGAAATAACAGCAAAACTTTACTCCTGTCAGGATAGAAGACATGGTATCTTAATTAGCTAAAACCAGAGTTAGTTAGCTCTTCTGCTGATGATGCCTCAGAAGATCTCACTGACCATCAACAATAAAATAGGCAAAGGGTTAACATATATAGGACACATTATTTCTCTACAAAGGGGAGGATTTATGCACAGTGCTTACTTTAAACTTTGGATGTTCTTCTTACTATATTGCAAACAAATCCTCCCCCATTAATGAGTAAGACTAAAATTTAAGAAAAAGCCTTCTAGTCTGTAATTTCAACCACCTCAACAGAGAAAATTTAGTATGCAATGATGTGATCTCTGTTTTCTATATCTGGGATGCTCATTACTGCACCTCCAGACAATGAATTTGCCTCTGCCACAGTCGGTTAAACTCTCATTTTCTTGAAGCTAGGTGGAGATTTGGCCAACACCCAGCAGCACATTTGCTGGAGAACATGATCTGCTTATCTTCCTGATATCAGGAGCTATTGAAGAAACATCTACTCTAAGAATGTGCTGTGAAACATTGCAAGCATGTCTACCTATCTTACAATAAACTGAGCATCTTTTGTAGCAGGAGTACTACAGAGAAGGGAGGAAATATTTGTAACAAGAGAACACCGATAATTTGCAAATACCAAAAAATTCAACAGGATATGGGAGCATGATTCCCCACCCCACCAGCCCAGCTTAATCATCATCATCAGTGATCAAAACTTGCTTATAACATGCAGAATCTTTTAGCTGGCATTTAATTAAGCAATTCTCTCAATGGAAAGCAAAGCAAGTTAAAATTTGGTTTGGCCTTTCCTAAGTGTATGGCATTTTTGTAGCTCACATGACTATGATTCAAATGACAGTATTTTTATCTTGAAATCACCACAAAAGATTCTTAATAAATGCCTGGATAAGATCAGCTGAAAAATAAAGAAACACCTTACATAAATAGCTACTTTCCTGATTTCACTGACAGTAAAAGTATTGTGAAAAAGAATTGGGAAGACTCAGTTTTAATGTATTTTGATGTATAAGAACTTCTTTTGCTGCTTCTTTCTTTGCCTCTAAGTTTACCAATTAATCTCTAGCATTCAGATTTCTGTGGTTAGTATAGACTGCTGAGCATCAGTCTTTGTAAGTAATGCAAGCCAAAGATCATCACACAGCAATGTCTGCAGCTAGCAAAGAACTTAACTTTCAAAAAGACATCTTGGTTTGTTTTTCTCTTTGTTACAAATTCTATTATATTGTCTCAGTTCCTATCAGTAGGTATTTTGGATTTTGTTAGTGCTTCAGCATACCAATAAAGTATCTTTCATTGAAAAGCATGCATGTGACTCTTCTTCCAAATAAAAGATGCATTAACTTTATGATACTTAAGATGTTCATTTTACACATAGTATTTTGGCAATGTCAGTCAACTCCACACCTGGTAGCAACATCAAGGAAGAGCTAAATGGGCACACAGAGATCCTTTTCATGGTCCCATCTTATCCAGGATGAAAGCTGCAGGGTGTTGGTGTAACAAGAAAAGCCTCTTGTTTTGCTCTGGTCTGGCCTCTCATTAGACACATTGATTAAAAAAAAAAGAAAAATCTGTATGCTTGTGACAACTTCAGAAGCTGCAGTAAAATATGGAACATTTATTTAGAAAGTGTATTCTCCAATAGATCTGCCTCTAGTGGAAAAGACTGACCTTAGTTGCGGTTGCTCCCTTATCAAAGATATTACATCGCTTTTGGAGGAACCATTATTAACAACATCAAACCACTATGGATGGTGACTATGAAAAGCTCACTGACTGCAAAAGCTGGTTACAATCTAGGCCATCTCTAGATTTTACTTTGTGTTCAGTGGAAATTAATTGCTGTGCTATTTTGGGTCTACTAACAACATTAGTGACACGGTATTTTCTGCCTGCTGCCTCCTGGTTTGTCAGTGTTGTGGGTTTTTTTTATTCTTGGTATCTGAGTTGAGTTTGCATTGCTTAAATGACCTCTCTTTGGTCTTTTTTCTCTCCCTTAAAAAATAAATACTTCCCCATCTTCCAGCTGATCAAGGCTTAGAAACCCACAGCCTCGGGTGTTTTCAGTCTCTTTTGCGTTTAACCTTGTTTGTCAGAATTCTTGCCAAGTGCCTCAGGATGAAAAAGAATCACAGACACATCATCTGGGAAAAGATTCTGTGTTCAAGCCGAGACTGAATTGACTTACTGGTTGTATATGGTACTGGGGAATACACATTCACTACATTTGTCTTCAGCCAGGACTTCAATTAAGCTCAGGAGAAGCAAAACTAAAGATTTACGTTTTAATCAAATTGTCAGGTATGTTCTGTTCGCCAAATTTTTTAGTTCTTTTTCGTACGCTCGGTATTGAAGTGGATGTTTTAATATTTTCTGATGCCTAATGTTTTCTAACAAATTGAATGGCAATGTCACTGTTCAAACTAATAAAACATCATAAAAATTGTCTGATCACAGCACAATTTGTAATTCAGTCTTCTTAAGTTCTATTTTCTAACTTCAAGATGAGGTTAAAGATGCTAAACCTAATCTTGCTAACCTGAAGATTGGATCCAAATCTTGCCAAATCACTTGGATATCCTCTATAATAGTGTTGGTCAAAACCCATGCAATGTCACAGGGATCCTTTTTCGCACGGAATAAAAATGTCCTCTTTGGTGACATTACTGCCAAAATAACATGTGCTGGACCCAACATCATGGGTTTTGCAAGATGCCAATACACCCTTGTAGTAATTCTTATTTTTCCCAAATTTCATGTGCTCACGTCCCTGAACTGCCATTTGCTGTAGTATTTGAACTTTACAGCCATACTAATTTTCTTTTAATAAATAATACCAAGTCCTTTAAAAAGGTGAAGGTTGGTGTTTGGATACTGTGAGAGAATTAGAACACAAATGGAGTCATTGGAGTATCTGGAGCCAAGGACAACTAGGGGAGCTATCAATATTTTCTTTGGCACTTGGCAGAACTGAGGATGTGAGATTCAGGGATCCTAAGTCTCCCCCATACAGGAACCAAGGCTTAGGGGAGCTGTAGATCTGCAGGTTGGGAGAAGGTTTTTTTGGAGGCTTACAAATACATGAAATAGGGCTCAGCAACAAAATCAGTTCCTGCCAGCACTGATGTACTTACTGGATCACAAAGCAGTGAACTCCCTACAGTGTAGCTGCTTCTTCAGAGATGGATGTCCCATCCTGGCAGTGCTCAAGCTCAGGCTGGATGGGCCTCTGAGCAACCTGCTCTGGTGAAAGTTGTTCCTGCTCATGGCAGGAGGTTTGAAACTAGATAATCTTTAAGGTGCCTTCCAACCCAAACCATTTTAGGATTCTATGATTCTTCAAGGCTCAGTTTGAAAAACTGAGGAAATTTCCCTTTTATTCTTCCTCCCTTCTCTGAAGTATTCAGGATGAAGACCAAGTGCAATCTGGCAATATATTATATAACCATTTAAACCACCTTGAATTCCTCACAGTATTATCTAAATCAAAAGCATTCAGTGATTGTCAGATGTTGCATGTTGACCCACATTGGTACTTCCTATATTAGACATCTAAATGAAATCTTCATTTCATTAGACATCTAATGAAATACAGGACTTCAAGTATTTCAGCATGAACATTATTAGGGCTTTACTTTTGTGAAACAACAAAACCTGAACAAAAATAGTTTTGTGATGTCCAGTTCATCTCACTTACCCTGGACTCAGCACATGGGAAAGCTCTCTGAGGTGCTCTAATGGGCAGTGATACCTCACTTAACTTATTTGAGGAAGAAGCTTGTGCTCAGAGCCCTCTCAGCAGCAATGTGTGATGGAAGACCTCTTTTAGATTTTGCACAGTGATGTTTATAAGGGTCAGCTCCAAATCAGCACCCACCTTGATGAAATGCTGTGAGGACCTCTTTGCCTTGCAGAGGATGGAGATTTCCCAACAGCCCTTCATTGTGCTGACAGTGTCTGGCCAGACTTCACAGCCCAATGAGTGTTGCTGCCAGTCTGGTGCAGTGAGTGGTATCTGACGTGCACAGCCTACTAGCACAGCAGAAGTATCTGCTCACTCTGAATCAGTTTCTCCTGTGACACCTAAAAGCTCAGTTGCCATTGAAAGCCTAGTTCAGCTTTGCTAACTGCTTTGTTTTTCAGCACTGGTAAAAGCATGAGATTACTTTACTCACAACATGCCTTCCATCCTTCTCTTTACCTTTGATGACAATATTCCTGTTCTAAATGGCTAAGATATTGTTGCTGAAAATTTCAACAAAAATGAGCAGTTTTGTCAGGCACTGAAAAAGGAATACAGCCAGAAAACAGAAAACCTGTAGCACAGTGAAGACTATGGGGAATTCTTGCTTAATTTGATCTAAAGCAGCCTCTGTGACTTCTGTTCCAATTACTGTTCCTTTTTGACAAATCAAGGATAACCAATGTAGAATTAAACCACTTGGGAAGAAGAATAAATCACAGTCATCAGCCTGCAGAGTGCTTCATTCCGTAAGTTAATCTATCAGCTTTACACGGAGAAAAAAGATAGAAAAACCTGCCTTTCAACCAAAGCAGTCCTGAGGGGAGAAGGCAATATCAGTGCATGGTATTCAGTTACTGACAGGGTGGAGCTGCAGGCTTTGGTTATGAGATCTTCCTCCTCAGCTGGGTGTCTGCTTCCTGTGGCTGTGTCAGAGCTGGCCTCCCAAAGTCCATACAGCTCTATCATGGCTGCATCATAATGCAAAAGAGCACAGGACTGAGGTCAGAGACCAAGAAGGGATGAGAAACTGAAGAGTAGAGCAGGTGGTCCGAGGATGTGATGGAAAGGTGGGAAGAGGGTAAAGGATCCCATAAGATGGAAAAGATGATGGCCCAAACAACAAGTAGAATGAAGAGGTAAAGGATTAAAAAGAGAAAAAGAGAAAGCAAACCAACAGCCCAACCCTCTTCTACTACTTCGATCAGGAAAAGCTCCTTATTCTTGGCCAAGAGTTCTTCGGTCATGTTACACAAGTAGGTGGTGAGAGTGGAGTGAGAGAAAATTGAAGAGCCTGGGTGACATTCTCAGAGAGGCACATCTTGCTTAAGAACTATGACAGTGGAGGCAGAAGGTGGTTTTTGGTGCTATATTAAGCTGTGTGAAATGTGATGTGGCAGGGGAGGTGTCAAGTGGAACAAGAGGACCAGGCATGTTGCTGGTATAAGTGGTACAGATTTAGCATCCCCATCCCAGTGAGGTGGGATGGGGAGGAGAGGTTTTCTCTTCTCACCAGGAGTGTTTCCATGCACCATTTCAGTTGTTGCTAAGACAAATGATACTGCAGGATGGGAAAAAGGAGTGAGGGGATTGATGCTTCCAAACCCAGTCTAGAGGTTGGTATATTTGGTATGTTTTCTTGATTATTTTTTGATCCTAATGCTCACAGGAAGTTATATTCTGGTAGCTGGAAAGGCTGAAATTTTTCATGCGAAAAATGTGTCCAGTCAGACCTTTTAAGCTTTTATGGTCCTGAGGTCTCCTAGAACTCATTCTGAGGATAAACAAGCAGGCCTGTTTTCATGATGATTAGACTCAACATGTTGGTGATGACACAATTTTATGTCAATCATTAAACTGAATCCATCTTCCTTGTCACATACGTGAAACAGTCATCAGAAGATGACTTAACTTGTGTCAAACACTGATTCTAAGTAGCAGTGTACCAGCACTTTAGAAATATATCCCAGTGCCTGATCAATTCCATTGGGTTTCCAGATCTATGAATATTTCTCTTTCCTTCCATCTCCAGTTTTAAATATAAACAGATGGAGGGCTTAGAAAAAACAAAAAGGAAATGCTGTATGGTTTCTAGCTATTGGTAAATACCCAGATAAAGTGTCCTCAATAGATTAAAGAAGTAAGCTCTTAAGAAGCTTACCTAGCCTCATCTCCTACTATTTGACCTTCATTTTTTTCCCCAGAATTAGCACTGATTTGATTTTTTTCCTGAAAGAATTTGCTTCCTGAGTGGTCTGTCTTTAAAATATGTGGTTCTGTATGTTTTGGTGTGGGCTACTGCTGAATGGTGGCACCTCTGAGCACAGCAGGTGTTCAACTACCACTTTAAATACTGGAAGAAGGGGCAAAACAGGGAACAAATCATAATGTAGATAATGTGACATACTGAAAGCTGATGAGGCAGTAGGAAACACAGATCTTCTGCTAGCATTTTTCTGATCGTAAAATGCTTCATCACTTAGAGGAAAGAGTGAAGATGGGGCTCTGAACTTTGATGTAGTACTTTGCTCCTTGTTGCAAATGGAAAAATCAACATAAATTTTGGTGTACTACCAAACTGTCTGAAAAAGTAGCTCTGCAGTTCTGAAAATTTTCAAAACTTGTGTGAACTCATTCAGGGCCTGAAAGTTTTAAAAAGAGTTCATTTGGAGCAGGAACTCAAATATCCCAAGACACCCAACCAGCATATATCAGCACTGCTAACTTCCAGACTAAGCCTGCAAAATATTGGGCAAAATAAGCCTGCAATTTGGGCAAAATAGATCCACTGTGGAAAACAGCTATTTGTTATGGGGAAAAGTCCTGGTAATCCAGGAGCTTCTGAAGTCCCACAGATCTCTGCATAAGGAAGGAATGCTGTGGGCTTGTAAGAGGGAAGGAGATGCCCTTCAGCCATGTGGTGTGAACTCAAGTTCTTTTTGAACATTCTGGTGCTGAAAGTTTCCCTGGAAGATGAGAAAATCTTTTGTATGATGGAAACAAATATTAGCTGTATGCCTCAAAGAAGTAAAAGACGTGAAGTTTGCCTTGTGTGGAGCTGAGATAAAAGCTTCAATGAAAACATTTCAGAAAGCTGATATAATGAGCACTGACATCCCTGTATGCAGGCCTGCTTAAAAGCTTTCACCTGTATCAGCAGATGTACTCTTCTTCCCACAGGAAAGTTTAAGAGAAAATTCCCATTAATGGTAGCCCATTTAGTGCTTTAGTGTGTGTGTCTTGCAACCATTTGTGTACCACAAAACCAAGAACGTCTTACCCCGTTTGGACAGCTCTGCTTTGCTTCCAATACTGTCAGCAAATCAGTGTTCCTGCTTGAGAAAAAGTTTCTGATGTTTCCAGTTACTCATTAGCAACTTCACAGATCTAGTTTTTCACTTGCATAATTTCCCTTAACTGACAAACAGCTGAAACTGGTGAAAAGTGCAGCTGAACCTGTACATGGCAAATCTTGCTGCTCTTGTTTAATTTTCAGTGATGCCACTTTATAATTGTTTTGTCACTCTGTCATGGTGGTCACTGCAGAAGCCCACAAGTGAAGAATTGCAGTATTCACAGAGTCTAAGAATAAAATGTACTGAATTGTGGCAAAGCCTTTAAAAATTTGAATTTGAAATTAACTATGTAATGTGTAATATGGTCTTCAGCAAAGTTGTATGCCTCTAAAGCAGTCACAACAGTATCAGCCAACAAAGCATATGAGAAAGTAATAAATTTCTAGAGATTAATTCAGTGCAGAAATAAACACCTTCTATGAACACACTACTCAGTATTGAATGGGAAACTAAACTTTATGACCACTTTTCTAAAACAGCCTAAGAAGGTTTATGAGAAAACAGTAAAGCAAAGTTTCCATAAATGAATCAGAACTACATTTTAAAAACAGTGGGAGTCATATGGTAATCCAATTCCTCCTTCCTAGGAAACTGTCTAAATGTCTAAGTGTATGTGTGCTTTGAAGAACTGGGTTATAAGTGATCTGGATATTCAAAATCTCATTGTAAAAGAGAGACAGCTACTTAGAAGTCTATTTCTCTGAATCTTCATCAAGGGATAAACATTATGCCAGGCAGTATTTTTGATATCCATCTAAGAAAAAATATATACAGAACTGTGTAGTTTAAGAATACAGATTTTACTGCAGTTTTACCTTTTGGAAGACAACCATAAGCTAGTGAGTTGAACTCAGCTTTTATATCATGCACAAATGACTGATGCTCTTATTGATGGCATGGCAGCAAACCCTTCTGTGGTGAAGCTTCTTGGAGCATCCTCTGGCTTGGGCCTTCAAGTGAGCCACAAAGTTGCCTCCCCAGGATGTAAGGATACCCAGAAGAAAACCGAGTGAGAGTAGTAACCTCAGCAGGGCTGAAGGACCTACCAGTACGTGCCAACAAGAGGAATGGTCCCAAGGGCTGGCTCTTACACTCATCGTGGCTTTTCTCATGCTAAGGCTGCATGCTTGTATTACCCCAGGAACGACTTCACTGAGCTTCTGTGGGACTGCTTTGCAGGGCTAATCCTGGATGCAAGTGTTTGCAGACCCACCTAGAGAAGTTCACTCCAACAGAGAGGGTGATGTGCCATTAGTCATGCTTTAAAGGCTTAACAGGGTGTGTTGGTTTGAAAATAAACCAGTGGGAGGTCACAAGTTAAGTTTGAAATTTATTGAAAAGGTAGAAACAAGCAAAATAATATAAGGAAAAAAGGTACAGATAAAGTTAGATACAACCTGATACCCTATTAGGGTGGCAGGAGCAGTCCAATTGAAGTGATCCAGATGAAGAGATGATCCGATGGAAGGTCCGGTGTCCAACTGAAAATCTGTGGTGGCTCTTGTCCTCCAGCTACCCAGTAGACAGGGCTACCCCCTAGGCAGTTCTAGGGCTAGTTATATCCAGGTGGGAATGCCCGGCTTCCCCCTCCTGGGTGGAGCATCTCACAATAGGGTGAGATAAGTCCATGAGTCATTGGGTGGCTTCTTGATGGCCCATCATCTGTTATCAGGGGTGGGTCGTTAGCAGGTGATAACAGCTAACGGTCCACAGCTGGTGGTAATAGAATACATCTATTTTTAACCTAGGACACAGGGACTTAAATGATGTACAACTTTTTACACAGGTTGTATACACACACATGCATTTCAATAGCACAGTTAGTGCTATTTGAAGTATTTATAGAAGGGCTTTGCATTCAGTGGTGAATTTTTTTTAAAAAAAATCTGTGGTTCAGCTGATATCTCAAAGGGGTATTTTGAAGTTTTACTACCATTTCCCCTAAGGCCCTTCCCATGATAGCTGCAATACTGAGACCCAGAAGGTTAATTAGTGAATGTTTGTAAAGGACTTTGAAGATGAAAAGCTTGCTTTCTTTTTTTTTAATCTTTTTCCTCTTTTTTTTGAGCTAAACATGCTGATGATTATAAAGGTGGGGTTTTGGTCAGCTTTGTTGTGCATGCTGCGCTGAAGAGATTTCAATGAATTCAAGTTTGCTGCCAGATTTTCAGTAATTAGTTTATCTGCTTTACCTGATGCTGCCTTTTGCCACACTGCCCTCTTCCCCATGGACCATGATGAGGTGCTGGCTGATGCAGGAGGAGGCTGGGCTCAAGTACTACCCTGCACATCCCCAGGAACCCCACTGTGGGCCAAGTGAAAGAAACTCATTCTCTCTAACTCCATCAGAGTTACTCCTTCACTTCAACGAGCAACAGAAACATAACCTTGCAACCCAGGAAATGGATGGAGCTTATTGAACAACATCTGTGGGGCTAGCTCTTCTCATCTGCAAAGGCAACCCACACTGGCACTCTGCTTAGTGTAATACATCTTAACTGTGCAAAATTGAAATGATGACAGCAGCTCTGCCCCTGGCAGGTTTGACAAAACCTTCTTTCCAGGAAATCCAGTACAAAATAACAATATTTAAAAGAGTCCAGTGCTAAACAGTCTGCACTAGTGCATCTTATTCATTGAAACACAAGAGCTTAGCAGCAACAACAGGCTTTGAGCCTAATTCTCAGAGCTTCTCACTGTTTCAATAAAAAACCTCCCCCTTCTCTTTGCTGAACTCATTATGTTGTTCTTTACCTACTACCTATGCTTCCTCAGGAACAAGACAAACAGCAGTCTTCTTCATCACACAACTTAGTATACCTTCATATTCAGTAAAATTAGCTAATGTTATTCTACCAGCAATCTTGATGGGTCCAATTTATTAATTTTTCATTAATCAGACCACTGCAGTATTGGAAAATTCTATACCTGTGCAATAGGTTTATGAAACAGCTTATAGTGCTGAAAACACGGTTTAGGGCATTTACATATTTGGATGTGTTTATAGCTGAGACATGAGGATACCTTGAGAAGATGCAAACAGCAACCATTGGACTTCATCTCAGCCAGTGCTGGTTACTTGACTGTGTGCTGCTTTGTTTGCCTGCATTGCTTCTGCATAGGGTGAAATGCACCTTCCCTATTAAAAAAAAGCATCCAGAGTACTGTGACAGAAACCCACTGCTAGAGCAAACCAGTGGTGTTACTGAGTTTGTACTGAATCAGAGCAATGTGCAGACTGAAAGTTTTCTAACATGAAAAAAAAAAGTAAATGTAAAATTTTATTTACAAAATGAAAGAAAAGGCATTTCCTCAGCAAAGAGCCAAGAATTCTCTTTAGCCCAGTCTGTATTAAAATATTTATTGTAGAGTAATATGATGTTGGAGGGAAGGCATCTATAAAACATAAATAATTTTCCTTCTTTTTCTTGAAATTATATTATAAATTGTCACTATTAGTTTATTGAACACTAATTTCCCAGCACCCATGGGTAAGCAGTCTCCCTATATTTATGTTTTCAATATAAAAAGTGTCTCCATTAGACATTTCAAGGCAAAAATCATGGTCACTGTGAAAAACGAGGTTCACTCTCCTGTTAAGATTTAGAAGTTTAATAAAGGACAATAAGGGACAGAGATAATAAAGCAAAAAGTCACAGCGCTGGGTGCTTTGGCACTCTGCCAAGAGCACACCTGCTGTCCTGAGGACTCCCTTTACATACACATCGACTTATTTCATATTCATAAACAATTATACATATTCAACACCCTTTCCCGGAACAGTTCTCCTTTTCCCAAAATCAGTGATCTGTGGAGATAGGCCTCATGGCGACGAATATTCAACACCCTTCCAGGAACAGTTCTTCTCTTCCCAAAATCAGTGATTGCTGCGGAGATAGGCCTCCTGGCGACGAATATTCAACACCTTTTCAGGAACAGTTCTTCTCTTCCCAAAATCAGTGATCTGTGGAGATAGGCCTCCTGGCGACGAATATTATCTTATTTGCTGGTCCCAGCAAATAGTTTATAGCTATTTCTAAGTCTCTTAGTTGAATAAAAAGTAAAAAACCTTCATCCTTATAACCAAACTACCTTATAACATTTATTCGTGACAAAGCCACTACTTTTAATATTACTTAACATTTGCAGAAAGCCAATATTCCAGCCTCTATTTATCACAGTCACTATAACAGAAGACAAGTCATAAATTCATGAACTGATACAAAGCCCTGCTGGCTCAGTGGTTGTAAACCAGCGGAGTTCCAATCAGACCCCGTTGTGTTATACTCACTGGAGAGCTGAAGCAGCTCCAGCACCAGGGACTAACTCTTCTGCTTGGTGAACAGGAGTGACCTGCCAAAAATGTTTCAAGAGTGGCTGGAGCCAGGGTTTCCCTCAAATTTCCATCAGTAATATTAAAATTCTGGCTGGGTATCATCAGACCAAAGGTCCATATAGAAAAATATCTTTCCCAGTGGCTAAAAAGTATGTGCTTAAAGAAAGCATGCAAAAGAGAAGGCATCCATGGTCTTGGGATCATTCAGTTTATAATGAACCTATTTATTAATTTCCTGGTAGCCTCTAGGTAATTTTTTGTTATTTCTTGGCATGAGAAAGCTTAAGTTTGAGTTGTGATAATTAACTGAGTTTGAAATAGATATTAATAGAATAGCGGTCTTTCATCCAAGAAAGCTTTCTGAGCAAACATTTTGAATGATATCTTCAATACACAGTAACCCAGCATTGAGGACAAAATATCACCTCTGAGCCTGTTAAAAACTCTTTGAGGTAATACCTTCTCTGTGTAAGCAGCTGATAGGCTTGCAAAAGAGGAAATTGCACCCTGCAAGAGGATATGTAAGTGCCTGGGGCTTGTTCTACCTGCTGTGCAAACGTTTTTGCATGGAAATGTGACACCAGAAGACTACACATCCAGCATCTCTCTTCAGAAGGCACACTTGGGACAGGGATCTTTTTCTCCACACAAAACCTAAGAGGCCTATCTCAAAGGGACCTAACTGCACTGAGCACCTACAAAACTTTGCTAAGAAACACGCAGTGCACAAAACAGCCTGCAGCAGTATGTGGTTCAGCTACAGAGCTAATACTTGTGCAATTGCACTGACCCTTTGATTAAGAAATTGCATGAAAGGCTGCCATCACCTCTGCTAAAGTCATAAGCATGGGCTCAAAAATCGACTTCTGTAGGTACTTCCTCCAAACTGTCTCCTGCTACAGCCCACACTGCTTCTTTTCACTTCCAGGCAGGACCTACAGTCACTTCTCTTCCTGTGGCACTGCCCCATAGGCCTCTTGCTATGTAATCCTCCAAAAGACCATCCAAGGAGCAGATCTACCTAATCCTGTCCAAAACATCTCCAGAGAGCTCAAACCTTTGTCACAAAACAAAATAACAACATGTATACAGGGATCCAGTTAATAATTTAGGAAATAAAATGTTCTTTGTATGCCCGTGTCTTTGGTCACTCAACCATGACCAAATTCTGGTGCAGATTTATTTTAAAGGAAACACCTGTTTTCCCAAGTCAGTCAGCCAGTCTCTGACAAGTCTCTTCTTAGCTAAGCCCTCTACCATGTTTTCTTTACATCATTAAAAAATATGCAATTCTTCTATCCTGACAGCCCTTTATAGTCCTGCCAGCACCTATTTGCTCCCTCCTCTTTGACCATCCCCCACTAGGCCAGGTTGTGTTTCTTTATCTCGTTCTTCTTAAAATACAAAAAAATTTATTTTTACTACCTGTGTTTAATAAGCTTTCCTACCTTCCAGCGTCCTTGTGAGACTAAATATGAGTCACACGCTGTGAAGCAGACAGGACCACCTCTCTCCAAGGTCTCTCCATGATTTCTTTGGGTAGTCTGAATGTCCCACCTACACCCTCTTGTCTCCTTCCTCTGGCTTCCCCCTTGTAAACCAGCCTGGTGAAAATCCTCTGATGGAGCTGGCCTAGCTGCCAGCATTTCAATGGGCTTGTCTCTGGCTAAATAATTACTCTTAGCTTTCCAGTGAGCATTGTCCCTCTGGAGAAGTGACCTATTGATCTGCACCAGTTTCTATTGAAGGGAAGCAGCAGAAAGTCAATGCAATTAGCACTCTTAACAAAGCTGCTTACAAAGATGAATGTGGAATCAGTGTTACCTCTAATAACTATTGCCTAATCACATTAGGTTTATTTCCATATAGATCACTGATTCTCCCAGGAATTGCCTGGTGCCTGCTTGCCTTTTTTGTTGGTTTCAAGTGTCCATTGGAGGCAGCCTGACCATCAAGTAACTATGAAGGTGTCCCTTGCTGCTGCCTCCTCTGTGGTGGGGAAAGGTCCTGTTGGTGTACAAAGTCTTCCTCATCAGGCTTTGATATGAGACAGGGAAGAAAGGAGTCTGACTTTTTGGAGGAGGGCAATTGTTAAGATCTGGTTTAAACCCAGAAGAGCAAAGAAAATTAAGTCTCTCTGTATAAAATGGAAAGAACTTTGAAGGTTCAAAATATACCCAAAAAACGTGATTAAAACTAAACAAGGTTAGATGCTGGTGCCAAAAAAAAAGATGTATTTTATTAATAGTAAAAGAGGCAAAGAGAAAGAAAGAGAAAAGAAAGAAAGAAATAGAAAAAGAAGGAGAGGGGTGGTGGCACAGGGAGAGGATGACAGGGGTTAGGTGGAAGCACATCACCCATCCAGGGGTCCCAGTGATGTCTCCTTGCTCCCTTCCATCTGGTCCTCTTGGTGCTGAGGGATCCCCAGCCGCCACCACTGCATGGTGAAGAGCAGAGGATGCCATGGATTAATGCACAGAATGCCGTGGATTAATACACAGAATGCTGTGGATTAATACACAAAATGCTGTAATTAATCCACGCTGTGGGCAGGTGGGAATGCCCACGTGTCTCCCCTGCAGGGTCATTGTGTCCCTTCCAACACTGAGGGTCTGCTGTCGGGTCTGGGGACCCCTCTGGGGGGCCTTTGACGGGCCAGGACACCCTCTCTGTCCTTGGCATAGCTGCAGCTTTTTCCCCGGGTGAGGGCCCCTCCCATATTGAGCTGGAAGAATAATTTTATCAGCCCTTGGCTGGGCTCCTCTGCCCGGTGGAGGATGGGGGCCACTGCCTCTCTCCAGAGGCTTTTCCAGCGCACCCCCAAAGCCTCTCTCCCCCCATCCCTTGGTGTGAGGGTCTGTGCAAGCCCAGAGCTGACAGCCCTGGGGCCATGAGCTCCACTCCTGAGGTGTTCAGCTTGTGCTCTGTGAATGTCCCCAGCCCTGAGTTGTTACTTCATCTTATCTTCATCAGGGCCTCATTCCGAAGGCCCATTCAGGGTGTGGTGGTATTTTCTGCAGCTTTTGTAGTACAGTTTTACTGTGAGTCCTTCATGAAAATGTTTAAGCCATAAACTATAATATTTCAGTCTCTGACAGCAATTGTGTGTGTGCTCTTGTAATGTTACACACTGGTTACAGACACATGACTCAGGGGCACGTCCATTGCTCTCTGTTGTGAGGCATTTGAATCCCGTTACGGGCCCCAGCCAAGTTGTCTTTAGCTGGCACTATCTGAGGCCTCAGGAATTTGTCAAGGTTAGAGAACTGTAAGCTGTTCTAAATCGGGAGAGAAGCCGTCTGAAGAAAGAGATAACAGGACAGCAAGAAGGTAAACAAAGAGGGACTGCAGCATCTCGGACTGGAACCAATCAGGGTCTCTGAAAGGTGCATGCAAGGCGTGTGGACAATACGGGAGACCCAATCGGGTCATGCGTGATCGCGTGAACTACGGTAGCAGAAGTGAATAAGAAAAGTGTAATGTAAACAATAAACGGCTCTCGCGTTAATCAAATTGGCTCGTAGTACGAGGGTTCCGTGCGTCCGCAGCTCTCTGCTCCTAAAGCTCCCAGGTTTTGGCACACAGACATTTTGCTACTTTCCACCACTGATACAACTTATGTCTGATGGAAGCTAAATTTGTTAGCTTAGCACTCAAACCCCAATAATAATTCAAAGTCTCGCTTGTTTACAAGTCTGTTCCAGCATCATTATTCACAGCAGCAAAACATAAAGTGGCCAGATTTTTTAGACAGATCCCCACTGGATTCTAAACCAATAAAACAAGTTCTAGAAAGAATCTTGCATTAGCAAGCCCTACACGCCAATACTCTAATCTCTAAAAGTACGTGGAGGCAGTGATTGTGTTAGGCAAAACCACGGCTTTTCTAAAACTGCCATTCACTAAAAATAACCTTTTTTTGTTTCTGCAATGTGTTAAACTCATGCTGGAGCATTCCCATAAGATACAAAAAGGCTGGATGGAGAATTCTCCCTACCAGCAGCATAATGATCGCAAACCAAACATGAACCTAGATCCCTTTGTTCTGACACAGCCTATTTGCATTACTTTAAGATTCTTCACAGCATTATCTGCACAATATTGCTTTTCTTGCAAGACATGAAGAAACCCAATAACTGAGAATTAGGGAAATAGAATTATTTACAGTAACATGCACAAGAGCTTCTGAGGGCAGGAGGATGTCACACTTGTGATGATGCTGTCACTTGTATATTTGTCACCAAGGGGTACAGTTGTGTCCTTTGCACGTACATTGCTGTGTCAGAAGTCAGATCTGTAAAGCATGCAATTGTCTTGCAAGTCTGCTAAAAGTAAGCTGCCAAAGAGAAGGATTAATTTTCCACTGGATCAGTGCAGCAACTCTTTCTAGCAGCATCCCATACATAGGTTGGATTAAATGTACCATGAACCTGTACTCCAAATGGACTGGAAAATAAATCGCCTACGCAAGCTCATTTTTTTGGCTCTGTTTGCTGGGGGACCTATTTTAAGGCTACGTGTGCTCTGGACAGAGTTTCTTCCTTCCAAGAGAGGGCACCATCAGCTTTCCTTCTGCTGCTCTTTGAAGCAGGGGTAATAGGAATAGTCCCATTCAGGCTTTGCAAGCTTTGGTTCCTTTTGGAAATCTCAGATAGTGCAGATCACAGTGTTCTACCAATGCCTCATAGGATGTCTGGCCACAGGGGCAAGGGCTGTGCCTGAAGGATCCACCACTGTGCTGTGCCAGAGCTGCATTCCCATGACATTTATGCCTAGACTGGCTTGGTTTGACCTAGCATGGACCTAGCTGGTCTCCATGGACGGTGGTAGAGGTTGCACATTGCTGTATTTCTTACTCATGACCAGTAAATTCACACAGAAATCCTCAGCTTTTGATGATTTAACAGGCTCCAAGAGCTAGATGGGAATATATACAACCAGCTGTGACCCTTACTAGCTGTACTTTGGTTTGCTAAATCAGTGCCAGGACAAACACTGCTAAATAAAAGCTGTCTGGGAGATGAGGATATCCATGTCTTCATCATTGCTCCTATCTGAGAGGGACAGTGTCCAGTGAAGTCTAGTGCAATCCATAAGTCTGTGCCCTTTCAAAAAGGAGCAGGAAAAAAAGGTGCAAACGTACAATACATACCTACAATACAGGATAAAGATGACAAACACTGCACTGTTTCTGAGCTAGTTCAGTTTCACAGGGCTGTAACTCACTGAAGGCAGCAGTCTCCAAGGTTAACACACACATTAAATAACATTCCTTCTGCTCTCTTCAGAAAGAAAACATGTTTTCAAGTAAAAGGATTTCTGCAACAAGAGCTCTGGTGTTGAACTTCACACAGATGGTGCTTATTAGGGAGATTTCAATTCCCAACAAACAATTTAAAGCACCACCTGATCTGCAATTTCAGCTCCTCTCACACATAAACAGCAGCAGTAATTCACATTGTGGGACTGGGAGCTTACTTCCTCCATACGTATTCACAGATGGGCTCTGAGCAGGCCACCTCATGATGTGGGGACAGGATCAGCCACCCCACTGAGCACCCTGAGCAGGACATGTCTCTTTGTGCCTGCCATGCCAGTGGCACCCTTCCTGGGGTGCTCCTGGGCTTCCTTCCCTGTCTGATAGAACTGATGCAGGTCTGATAGAAGAGCTGAGCCCATCTCTGACAGCAAACATAACACCACTTTAGGGAAGATGAGTCACCTTCACTGCTCTTTCCACCACCCACCTTTGGCAATTGCAAGGCCCCTCTTTCTTGCCAGACCCATGCCTGGCACAAATATCTCTTATCAAACGCTGCTGCAGAAGTGTTGCACCAGTCAGCAGCCTTAGGACAGGAATGAACAAGGCCATTTGTGACCAGTTACTGCTGAAATGTGACTGTCTCAAAGAGTGATGGTGAAGCCCTTCCATGTTCATTGCTGTAGGAGGCACATGGGTCTGTCCCAGGTGCCATGGTAGGTGGTCCAGCTGTGGCTGTGGGCTTCCTCAGGGTGCATTAACCCTTTTATTGACTGACTTGTACATTTCTGATGTGTTTGATGTAATTGTTGGGCATTCAGATAGATCCCCAAAGGCTGGCTTTGTTCTCCTGGGTCGAGGTCAGGAGTGCCAAAGGGTAAGGCTTGCTTAGTGCTGCTGTTGATAACCATGGAGCCTGTGGAAGAGACTTGTATTCCTCTCCTATCTTTTAATAGCAATTTTCTCTATCTTATCTTCATCTTCCATATCCTGTGCAGGCAGATAGGGAGGTTAAACTGCAGCTGTGTTTCTTTGTCTGTCTTCTATTCTTGCACCCTCTGTCACTTTTCTGTTTATTTGAACTTGACTGCACTGAACTCCATAGAATTTCTGAATACTCATCCTTCCCAAACACCCACACTTTTCTATACTTACATCATTCTTCATTTTAAGTTCCTCTCTTTTGGTGCTTTGAAAGTGGGATTTAGCAAGTCAGTGTCCTCACCTCTCTGGGGTAAGTGCAGAGGCATTGCTCTGCCTCTGTCAGATACAGACAACACCAGTTTCCTGTCTGATAAGGACTTTTAAATCTACATGTTGCTTTCTGATCTTCACAGGTGTTATTCATGAAGGCTGTAAGACTTTCGCATCTTCTCTTATCAAGTATTAAGGTTGTTACTTAAAGAAGGTAAAAGAGTGATTAAAGAATAATTTTAGGAAATGTTATTATAATTAGAATGTAAAATCAACTATATCCTTTAAACACTTTAAACACCTTTAAAACATTTTCATAACTGTCTAAATAAATAGTTTTAAGAGCTGTAATACTAGCTTGCCCTGCCTTGAAGAAGCACACACCCTGTTCCTGCAACCCAGCACCATGGAAACCCGCATTCAAAGGAGTCCTTCTCCCGNCAACCCAGCACCATGGAACCCCGCATTCAAAGGAGTCCTTCGCCCGCCGAAGACACTGTTACAATTCCCTAGACACCCACGAGCCACCGGTTAAAAGGTAGAAGCCAATCACCAGAGCTGGGAGAGGAGGCGACCACCATGAGGCATGGGGGGGCAGAACTAAGGCGGGGGTGGAGCAGAGCAGACACCCGGTACTATTTCCCAAGCCAAATTCCAAAGCCAGCTCTCTTTTCGTTCGGACTAGCCTCGAGGGAGCTTCGGTGCTTGGACCCAGACCATTTCCCAACCATACTTTTTCAAGCAATCAGCACCGAAAGAAAGCTTTGCCCGGGTTGTGCCAGCCAGACTGGCTGAAAAAAGGCTTCAATTATGAAGGATCCTGGACTTCATCTTTTTCCTGGTTTTTCAAGTTTTTTTTTTCTCTTTCTTCGGTTCCAGTTTTTTTTATTGTTAAATAAACCATTTTTATTTAGTTTAATACCTGGAATTATCCTTTTTTCATAACAACAGGGGAGGTCCATAGACGTACAATTTCCTTCTTGATACTAATTATTCTCCTTCATAGCAATACTAACTTATCTAGAATCTCCTCAAGCCAGATGATTTCTAAAAGGGTGGAGAGGGAGGGAGAGGAAATCATGTGTCAAAAGAGCAAATATTTATTCAATTACTTTTATTAAAATAAAAATATCATGCATTAATACGCATTAGACATTTCTGAGAACCAGTAACATGAAGATTAAGACTACATAATTTCTGCATAAAATAGGTTGAGCTGGTAAAACGTGCAGCCTATGTACTGGAAGGGACTGAATGGAAAGATGAAAATGAGAAAGGTGCTGTTGTGGCTTTTTTTTTTTTCTGGACAAAGTTCACTTATAAAGACAAAAATTATTTCATTTACTAATTGTGATACCAGGGACCTATCCAGGCTGAATGCATACTGACAGTTGCAGCTCCCCTCTTCTTTACTGTCTTGCCAATGCAGTGTATTTTGCTCTGTTATGTTGAGGACCCTGCAATTCCTTTAATCTTTGTCTGCTACACGTTCCACCAGTTGGATAATTAAACACTGATACTGAGGATACACGAGGGCTTCATCTGACTGCCTTTGCTTACAGAATTTCTCTTCCTGCCTAGTACTGTAGAACAATTTAAGTCACCAGTGTGACTCCGGTTGAGACTTTATTTTGCCTTGGCTATGCACTTTGGAAATGGCCAACACTACGGCTTCATATGTCACATGGATCAGTTTTTGAGGGACAGCATTCACTCTGCTTCTGCTCTTGTCATGGAAGTGAAGTGGGAACTGACATGTAAAAGAGCAGCTTTTTTTAGGGCCCTGATAAGCAGCACCTGGGTTTTTGTATTGCACTTCCATTGGTCACAAGTGTTGCCTGTATTATTGCTTACATTATGAAACTCCAAGCACTGTGCAAGAGCCAAAGAGTCTCAAAGAGAGGAAAGACTGCTGTTACTAGCTTCACTAAGCTCTGGATAAATCCCCAAGGTGACAAATTTTACCAGAAAAAAAATCTAAGTCCATCAGTAAAGAATGCTTATTGTGAGTTCTTCTCTGGCTACAAGCTACAAGCTAGCCACTGCTTTTTGTTCCCCCCAAATACAACAGTATATTACAATAAAAGTCCTCCAAAATTTAAAAACAATTAAAAAGAATAATATACACCTCATTTTTTCATCGCTCATATACAAACAATCTTTGATCAACAGTATAAACCATTAAACCATATAAAAGTCAAGAGATTCTTATTTTACAAATAGTGCTTTCATAGTTGAGAAACTTTACAATGCTGTAAGGGTACCGTCTGTATCTATGGATATATTGCTTGACAGTTTATTAAAACCAAGTCATTATACCTTATACTCGGTTGATTGCATCAATACAAAGCAGCCTAAAATGGGCAATGGATCCATAGGATCTCTGATTATTGTGAGGGATTTTCAAAAATCACTCAACATTAGCATTGTTTTATACTCTCAGTGTAATAAATTTAAACATCCCATTAATTTCAAGGAGAACACTATTAGGAATGTAGGATTAAAAAAGCAATGTAGGTATGTGAGCCAAGCCTCCTACCATTGTAGACAACTACTTTGATTATTCCCTTTAATAAAATATGAGGATAAAATTGATGGTGGTTGCAAATGCACACTCTCCAGCTAGCTTGTGAGAGGTAAGGAGAAGGGTCTGGATAAATTCCAGCCTGACTGGAAATAATGTACTGTACTGTCTGTGTAGGAACAACACTTTCTGCCAGTCCAGTTGTTGGTGGCATTCTTGACTTTTGGTTTGCACCTTATTAATCAGAAAAACCCATTACTTCAAAGTGAGAGATACAAAGAGGCCGCAGGACCTGTGCTGCTGTGCATCCAAACAGCCCCACCTGCACCATGCTAGAAGATGACAGCAAAGTTGATGAAACACCAGCCCCAAATCTTGGCTGAAGGCATTTTGCCTGCAGACTTCAGCAATGCAACAAGCCTTGTGTCTTTTGCCAGGTAGGTCTCCAGTTATCAGTTCCTTCCCTTGGGAAACCCATTTTTGGATGCTCTTGAGGGCTTAGCTTGACCACCAGCTGTGGTACAGCCTACTATGACTGCACTTTTCTCTCCCTGCATAAAAAGAAGGGGTTGCACCAGCCCACAGTTCTCAGTCCACGTGGCCATGGTAATAGAGGCAGTGATCTGCCTAACACCAGACATCAAACACAGGCAGGATGCATGGCAGAAAGCAAAGCATATCATGGAAGCTGTGTGATTTCAACTCCCCTGCATAATTAAAGTAATACATAACCAAGTGTTACTGTTTCAAAGTCTCACTGCCTGCCTACACACTTCCTCACACAAAAAAGTTATTTCATCATGTCTCATCTTCACATCATCGTATTTTTTTCTGGTACTGAGCCAAAATATCATGTATTTGCTTCTTTTTTTCTTGGCTGTGTCTCTGTTTAGATATTGCATTAAGTGCAATATGGAGTAGAGGTTGTTGGTTTGGCCCTGAAGTGATACGTTGTCCTGATATTCAGCTTGGTTTCTACGGACAGGCCTCACCCTCCTGCCAAGCTCTCTTGGCTCAGTGGAGGCCTGACCCAGCCCAAATGAAAGGTGGAGCTCTTCTCTATAAAAACAAACTGTGGAAGTGGTGATCAATACCTTATTCTTTTAAAGCAAGAAAACAAGACGTTACATCTTTGGTCCTAACGTAGCCCATGTGACAAGCTACTTGAAGGTGTCATGTTTTTCTTTTATAGAAACTTTTTTTTTCTATTATTTTCTTTATTATTTTGAAAAGGCTCCTTGAAAGTTGTATGTCAGAACAAAGAGGGAACACTTATAAAAAGAAAGATAGAAAATGGGACCCCAGTATAAAAATTTGAACCAGTGGTGATAAAACATTACAAAGCACCCTTGCTAAGTGTTATAAACAGAGTTTGGCATTTCACAAGTATACAGCTTCCACCAAGAAGGAGGACACAGGTAAATTTTCATACTTTGTCCTGATTCAGGTGTTTTCTCACACAGAAACTTTGAGGGAAACAATGGCCAGAGTACCATAACCACTCAATTGAGAGGCAGTGGTCATACCAACGGATGTTGAACCCTGAATGTGAAAAATGAGTGCTTGTCTGGAAATGCAAAGTTTCTCCTTGGCACCCTGAAGCACCTGCAGACAGACCAAGAACACCCCATATGTTGGGACTTCTTTAAGCTGTTTGGGCTCCTGTGACATTGTTGTAACCCTAGCTGTGTCCCCCAGGGAACAGATACCCCTGGTAGTAGGAATGCCATGTACCTTGGTTTCACACAAACAATTTCTGCAACCTCCTTCCCGTGCAGCTGGGATCAGGGACAGGAGCACCTGGATCTGCAGGAACAGCCAGTGGCCTCAGTGGTGTCCCTGTGCAAACTCAGCAGCTGTCTTGTGTATGGACTGTTCAGCTGCAGCCCTTCCCTGGCATTACTCTCCTTACACAAACCCTTTCCTTCCAAACAAACCACAGGACCACATTTTCTAATGCTAGGGCAGGCTTCAAGTCTCAGTGAGGTTGGTGGGATGGGGCATCACCCCAAGGCATTCTAGAAACCACCATCCAGGTCCAACTGCTGCCTCTAAAAAAACTTACTTCAATGTTGACTGTCAATTGGGAACAAAAGGAAGCCCCTGGCCTCTGGATGAATTTAGTCGACAAAATCAATGGCAGCATGAAGAAAATTTCCCAGGTCAACTTCCTTTGCAGCAGAAGAAAACAACCCAGGGCCCAAAATGAAATCAAGTGTGCTGACACTGTACACAATCACTAGAAAACATCAAAGTAAGATGAAGACTCTTATATTTTCATACACTTAGATGTTATTAAAGGTCCTAAATTATTATTGCAAAAGGAGTTCTGTAATAACTACTGCTTTATGAGAGAAGCTAAGGACTAACTTCTGAGTTCTTTATTTTGCCTTCCATAAGTAGTACAGTAAAAAGGGAAATTTTATCTTTCTCAAGTGGTAAGACTGTTGGCTTTTATAAGAGGCTGTGGAATGCTACATTTCCCTATTTAGGTGTGTTTTTAGAATCAGCCTTTTCTACCCACACCTCCAGCTGACCTTTCAAGTTATTTTTGGGTGTTGATTTATGCTGCCTAACCACATTCTCCTGTATGAGCACCTATGTATGATCTGCTGGAGCCTCCTTGCTGCTAATTGTGCAGTGCGCTGCAATGGGAAAACCAGGATATTTCAGCTGCTTACTGTTGTGGTTTTTTTTTGTTTTTTTTTAAATTCTGGTGGAAATGATTCAGTATATTGCTATTGTCTGTTACCCTGTGAGCATCACCCTGCCCAGCACCTGTGCTTCCAGCCACAGCCAGGCATTCCCAGTGCCACTGAATCTGCCCCTGCAGACACTACCCAGTTTTTATTTTTTGCTGGCTTTAAGAATCATTACTGAGCTGCCAACTTACAAATCACGGCTTACAGGATGCCTATTTACCAGAAATACTTCATTACATATAGTTCATCCTGCCAATCTGGAACCTACATTTGTATCAACAGTTTGTGATCCTACATCCTCTTTCTTACTTTTTTCATCAAAAACATCACATTCGAAGGGAGATGTTCTTTGTAACTTACATTGCTTAATTTTTAGTTGAATCTCCTTGTTTCTAGCAATGAATTGCTACTGAATCCCTCCTGAATTGTTTTAAAGGGGCAAGTGTTAACCTCTATTCATGCTGGTGATACACATTGCTATTTCTCAGTGGCTTTCTTGTTTTAGCTAACAGATTAAACAGATTAAAATCAATAAATTCCTTAATGCAATAGTGCTTGAAAGATTCTGTGGGAGAATATGCACTGTGTGATTTTCTTGTGTTCGGCTTGGAGATATAACAGATTTAGCAAATTGAAAAATTATCTGTGAATTCTGTTAAGATCTTTTTTTAGTTTTATGTACATCTCTGCCAGGGCAGTGGGTGGGGAAAAGCAGCGCTGCCTGTGCTCACATGTTGCACACTTGTAAGAGCAACACAACAAATCTGCTCCCAGGAATGCAAGGAGAAATCTGCTGCTAATTGGATGTAGGAACTGAACTTTGGTTATTGTTTTAAATACAAGGCACTGATAATCCAAGTCAAACATTGCATCTTTCACATCACTGTGTCTGGGACTCAGTCATGGTGAGGCACATCTACCAAATAGAACAATTTCTGGATTCTGACCCAACATGACAATTCACCCTGTACTGTAGTGGAACCCGTAAGCTGTAAACATAAGAACTGCTAATGCATGTTACTAAAAAAAGGGCTCATTTCACAGGACTGGAGGGTTCCTTTCCTCAGTAAATCTGTAAAAGCAGTGTTCTAAGGATTTGCTGCTTGATCCTGGACTTCAGATGCAATACTTAAACTGAAACACATAATGTATTCAAAACACAGCAGCGGCATAAATTTGACTGTTTCTTGCTTCTTTATATAGACTACAGATCCTCTCCAAGTCAGCTGCTTACGCTACCCTCAAACAAGTTACCACCATTCAACTAGTTAAGGGCCTTTGTCCCCAAATGAGAATTTGCTTTCTGATCTAGTGGTTGGATTAAAATAGCCCTGCCAAGCTGTTGGTGGGAGGCATCTAAAGGACTGACTAAATTCACACTTTAGGCACTTTACTCCTCCTATATTCATAAGAAATGTTAGTGAGGGAATAATTTTATGGGTCACTGGAAAGAGTAGCTGCTTTTGCTGCTATGACTGACTTATAATATCAAGCTAGAATCTTAGCCTTGCCTTGTCTGCCAATACCACACCAATATACAGAAGATGATGCTGTGTATTTCAAAGAAGCAGTAGGCAATCCTGTGCTTCAGAAGAGAGAGATAATATTTTCCATACCTCCAGATTATTCCTTCTTCCCTTAATTCATTCTCACTGCTCCTCCTGCATTGTCAGGATACTAACCCCAAAGGGACATGTAACCAGCCTCAGCATCTGCCCCAGAGTGGGACAGCAATTGGCAGTATTCTACTTTGAAGTGAGTGAAGTGTACTACTTAGATACCCCATTTCTTTGCCAAATGTGTAAGGGAAAATGATTTATGCTCTGCGCCCCTATAAGAAGGGAAATAAAGCTGCTCAGCTAGAGCTACCTGTATTTCTTGCCTTAGTCAAGTTTAATGTAGTATGGTTCTTCCAGTCTGTCTCGTGAGTGCTCCAATTTGCCACTATTTGCATTTCCTTGACATTTAACGGAAGTCTGTTAAATGTTATCTGACACTTCATTTTTCAGTTATGACAACATCTTTAACAGTTTTGTTGAAGAAGAAAGGCATTTTGACAACTTGACAGCTGCATAAGGGACCAGAACAAAAACAAGTCTTGGGTTTGACCATCAGAAAACAGACTAGTGAGCACTTTATAATCATGTATAAGTGACTTGGAGGTGTGTTCCTCTTGTCAGTTTGTAGATGTAGTGGTCAGCAGGTGATGCATTGTGCCATTTTGCTTCTTGTGCTAGTTTTCCCCAGACCAATCCACTCCATACTGCCCTGGGCAGAATCACCCATACGTCCCTCAGATGCACTTCTCACCTTCGGGCCAAAAGGCAATATATGGAGCCAATTTGTAAAAATCTGGTGGTTTGGAATAACAGTTTCAGTTCCAGGAGATTTGGAACATAATTGTTTTTCCTGCTGGTGATCTGAGCAACACTTAGCAGATGAGCAGTACAAGCATTCAATCTTGTAAAAGATCCAAAAACTCTGTTAGAAACATTTATAAAAATACAGAACGTAGAAAGGAATTTGACTGTACAATGTGTACGGCTCTCAAGTTCATCCCAGAGTGGCTTTTTACCATGCTACCATTTGAAAATGAAAGGAATGCATCCATATTTCTTCAGTCCAGGAAGATCCTGCTCCCTCCCAACATGCATCCGAGTGCAGGTTAAGGGCCTCAGTTATTACATGGAAATGGGCAAAGAAAGACCCAAACTACCATCAGACAGGCTTTGCTGTTTAAAAGCCCCATGCTGAAAAGGAGAGATGTGCTTTTTGATGCATTGTAGTGGCCATTTGCTCTGAGCCAGAGTCTGCTCTTGCAGCAGCCAGTAGTTCATTTATCCCGCTTGCCTTGCTGCAAGAAGAAATTCTCTGTGGTCATGCTGAGGCTTCGATGTATTCACTTTTTGGTGCTGCTACCCTCAAGTACTCTGGGTTTTCTGCTGCAGAAACTTTCAAGAGACCATTAGGTTTGGTTTCCTTTGGTAAGAAGTCCTGCTGGTAGTCAGGATTGTCCAGATTTATTTGGTGGTTGCCCGCCTGGATCCAGTAGGGAGAGGTCTCAAAGGCTGTCTTGGCCAGTGGAGACTGGTTGGTGTTGAGGTACTCGGGGTTGTCCACAGCTGTGCTGTGTGAATTCTGGTAGCTGGAGTCTGTGGGGACCTTTGAGTTTGCTGTGATGGAGAAGTTGTTGTAGATCGGATTCTGGACTGCTGAGGCAGATGCTTTCTTGGGAACCAGCTGGTTTACATATTCTAGAAAAAAAAGAACATAAAAATGAGAAGGACTGGAAACGAAGATATAAAATTAATGCAGCCATTTGTGTCCCTTGACATTTAGTTTCAACCCAGCTGCCACTTGCTCTTCGCATACGGCACGTCTCTGATCTTCCCAGGGTGGAAAAGAGCCACAGGCAGGAAGTGCCACTCTGTGGCACCCAACGTGCTGCCCTGAGGCTCACCATCAAGAATTTTGTTTGCTAACCAGCAGAAAGATGGCTTGGACCTCGAGACAGGGAGAGAGCTACTGCTGATTTTAGTGGCATGTGGGTGGCTGTGTCCCACATAGTGTTCTGAAATGGCAGTTTGGGAGGTTAGCTGCCAGAAGCTGTTTCCCTGGAAAAAAATGTTTAGAGATGAGGAAAATGCCTAGAAAATACAGGACTGGCAGTAAGAGTGACTCCACATTTCACGTCAGTGCTATTCCTCACAGGGCCTTTCACCCTTTTTAGCTATGGCATATTCTTGGAACAGTTGGTTGGGATTTTTTAAGGACACAAAGCATCATCACTGCATTATCCAGCTCCATCTCCCTCAGTGCTCACTGGCTCTCTCTCTACACTGGACCCCATACACTGTAAGTCCACATGCAACCACGAACTGCCTTCTGTGGATCAACTTCTGAAAACAATGAAACAGCCATACAGCTTTTTATATGGCTGAAATGGTAAAAGGAATGAAACCAAATTTTTTGAGGATATTTTCTCAAGTAGAAAGCTTTAAACACATAACCACACATGCAAACTCCATGCCTGGATGGCACACTTGGCTAACATAAGGAACTAGGCTCATGAGGGAACTGAAATGAGAAACGGTCAGAAGCAGACAGATAAAGGCTAGGAAAACTGTATGTGCACACTTTTCTACTCCTGTTTACTGAGCAAAAAGGGTAGAAAGCATTTGAATTGCTTCCTTTCTACCGAAAAGGAAGGAAAATGATTATATTTGCAACCAAATGGCTTGTGTATGAGTGGCCATGGGATGGAAACACAGGAAAAGTACTCACCTGGGGCTGGTAGGAAGCTGTCATCTATGCTGTCCTCCAAGAAAGCGCCTGTTGGGTCTGAGCTATACCTCTGGACAAAGCTGTCTTCCCTCACAGGGTGCCCCTGCTGGAATGAAAGTAGAGAAAAACAATATTAAAGGGACTGATTTGTAGAAGCTGTTCCACATAAGATAACTTACTCCTTTATTAAAGGTCATTCTACTTACCCCATTCCTGTCAATGCAGGTTGTAGCAGAGTTGTTGCTGGTAGCACTCTTAAAAGACAGGGAAAGAAAATACAGACATTATGAGAAGGCAGTTCACTTGTAAAATTGCTTGTCATGTTTCCACAGTGGAAAAATGTCATACCAATGAACTCAAGAGAGGAGTGCGAGATGTTGAAGGGCTGTTGAAGAAGCCCTGGTGTGGCACGAGGTACTCATCTGCATCCACGATATCCTCCATGTCCTCCTCCTCCATCAGGGTGCGATAAAACTTGGAGTCCGTAGGGCTGGGCAGGTGCATCCTATCATCTCCCTGTTAAAAAAGTCAGCATGAGGCAGGACTTGCAGACTCCTTTCAAGACCTCATTCTTCCCTTCTCTCTGAGACAAAGTAATTTAACAAGAGGCACAAGATGCAAAATGTTGATTCACAGATTCTCAGAATATTCTGAGTTGGAAGGGATACACAAGGACTATCAAGTCCAATGCTCAAGTAAATGGCAGTGGCCCACACAGAGATCTGTGTGTTTAACCAAATTTACCTAGAGTTTAGGGGAACTTGGGCCTGAAATCTCAGTCCATGCTGCTGTAAAATAACTCCATTTTGAAGAGGAACAAACTCTCAGGACTACAATATGGACTGCTCCTGGTCCTAGACTGGGACCAGTCTTGACATTTTGTTTATCGTTCTAGCTGAACGTGTTAAAGCCTGGAAAGCACCAATGAATCTGGCCATCAGTTACCCATAGTATATGTTTTCATATGCATGACTAGTTACTTTGGTAACTCAGATGAGATGCCCATCAGACATGTCCCCAGCACTGTGGTTAGTACCTGTATAACGAGATAGCGGGGAGGGTCACGGGCCATTTTTGAGAACTCAGCTATCAGCTCACGGAACTTGGGGCGGCTGTCTGCATCAATCATCCAGCCTGCAGGAAAAGCAATGCACAAACAAAATTGTTCTGGAGATCGAACACAGAGTCTAAAGTAAAATATACCAGCAAAAAGAGCAGTGCCATGCATGGAACAAAGAAAGGAGCTACCCCTAAGGGACCACCATAAACAGTTCATTCACCAGCCATGAGTGTGAATTTCAGCATTTAAAATGCAGATCTTGGCAGTTTTGGGAAGAAGGAAATAAAACCTCATGTTGGAAAACGTTCAGGCTGAGTCTCTCCTCTCCTATCTCCATGGGGGCAGGCAGGTCCCACTTGAGGGATAATACAAATTAGTTTGCTTTGAAAAAAGCTCTTGAAGGAGAGGAAGCAAACTGACACCAATGGATGTCTGCAGAGGTGCCATGATTTGACCATGGGACAGTCCCCGGACTGCTTAATGAAGTCCTGGGAAGTCTACAGCAGAAGCCTCCCTCTGTACCAGATGTCTTCTTAAGTTCAAAACATCCTCACTGGAGACATTTTGAAAGATTACTGCAACGAAGCTGTATTTAATTAGTAAACAGATTTTCACAAAAGTAAGTCCTCAGAGTTTAGTGTGGATCAATGCTAGAAGAGATTTCAAATATAGATACTGGAGGTTTTACATGTGAGGTTACTTAGGAAACCCACATTTTCTGTAACCAACTGACAGATGAGCTGATCTAGAGACTCTTGTGTTTAAAATTAAAAATAATAAAGGTCAAGCCTAGTGTGTCTAGAGGAACTCAGAAGAAACAGCCTATCTGTAGTAATGGAGAAATGCAGTGGTAATATGTAATCTGAAATCTGCATTAGACAACAGCATCCATGTTAGACAAAATCTCAGAATTTCCAGCAACTTTTTACCATGCTAGAAATATGATACTCTAGCATATATGATACTCTGCTAATTCAAAAAGAAATGCTTCTTGGTTTTAGACAAAATTGAGTGTTTGGGAGTTCACTGTTCTTGCAGGAGTAGCACCTATTGTTTCTGACTTCACCTCTGAGTTGCCTATATTTAAATGCTGGTTTTTTAATTAAAAAAAATAGCAATTATTGTGCAATAACTTTGAACATTTCAGGCTGGGTGCACACTTCTGGATGCAGCTCCTTCTTGCCCTGCTGAGCACAGGATCGGGCTCACCTTGTGTGGGGTTTGTCCCACCACAACAATTTGGGGGTGCTCTCAGACTCCCCAAAATTGCTGCACTCTGGAGTGTTCATGGTAGTGTGGCTCCTGTTTCAGGAACAGGTACACACTGCTCCAGTGAGAAGGGCTTAAATGCCACCTAGTGGGCTGCTCATCACATCCTCAGCAGCAAGCAGGGATGTGGCAGTCATTGCCTAGAGATGTGCTTGAAGCCAGGTAGTAATCTGACCTTTAGTAGCTGATACACATGGAAAGGGGGTTTAAGGTTCAGAAGCCCTTTGGTATGCCCTAAAATGGCCAGAAAGTGCTTCAGAAACCCTCTGCCCCTGAGCTACTTTACTGCAACAGTTGCATGCCAAAAATGAGGAAGAAATTGGAAAAGGAACCGTGAATCCTTATGTGTATCTGACATTACCATGGTGCTGCACTCCTGACACTCCTTTAGTAATAATCCACATGTGTGATTGCAGTGGGAGGCATATTACTGAACTAAGGGGGAGCTTGGAGGAGAAGGCAGTGTTCATTTTATTTCCTAGACACACAAAGCCAGAATATCAGGCAGAGTGGTTGGTGTCATGCTAATTTATACTGCCTGTCCATATCAGTTTAAAATAACTGACAATATCAGTCAGTGGTGTGAATGCTGGAAAAAAACATTAGTTGGTTGAATGAATGACTCATGAAAACACATCCTTGTCCTCCTAGGTAAAGCTCAAGGTGTTGGAACACACTCCAGTGTCATCACTCTTTTCACACAACCCTACTTCTGTCCCATTAGCAGGAACACAGCATAAAATGCAACTGAGCTCCTTGTTCACCTCAGATGAGCAGCCACAACCCCAAGTGCCAACTCACATTTGACCATGATCATGTACACGTCGATGGTGCAGATGGGGGGCTGCGGCAAACGCTCGCCCTTCTCCAGCACAGAGGAGATCTCACTGGCAGGGATCCCTTCATAAGGCTTGGACCCAAATGTCATCAGCTCCCAGACTGTCACACCTGCAGTGTGGGAAGAGAAGATCATGAGAGACTGCTGGGAGCTGCACTGCTCAGCCTGGGTGTGGAGAGGTGGCGAGCAGAGAGGGGACCCCTGGAAGCACTGTTTTGCCAGAACCCCAACAAGAGAAAGCATTTTCTGGCATGGTTTTACAGAGAGATTAATGTAACAGTTTGAAATCAGCCTGCTTCCCTTTAAGGTTTTGCTTTTTTCCTTTTTTTTTTTTTTTTTAATCTCAGCTAATATATTGGTGTTGAACATTCCACAAACTTCCTAGCCCCACAGAAAGGAAATGCAGGTCTCCAAACTCCAACACAGCAAGTGGTTTTGAAAATGGAAGTTGTCTTTTTGTTTGAAAACAATCTCTCTGGAGATGAGCAAAAGCAGTTTTTGAGAGACGTGTAAACCAGCTGCCTAAGCACCATTTGCTGACATACCATGGACTCAGGTGATGTAGCTACTGTGATTGCCTAGTACCTTACAAGGTACTAGACAAGGTACAAAACAAGATTTTGGATGCCAAGATACATAAATGGATTAGGAAGACCAGAGGCTGTACTGTTTTGAAAAGGACACAGGATCTGACCATCTGCATTAAATATTTTCCAGGAATATAAGAGCCCATGGCGGGGGAAATTTTGCAATAGGGTTGCTTTGAAAAGTCTCCTTTCTTCTCCTTTTTTTCAAGCTAGCTTTATGAACTATACCAAATACAAAATAAATTCTCTAAGGAGGTTATTACCTTGCCTCCCTTTTAGCACTGTCCTCTCAATAGCAGGACAGCATAAGCATTTTAGGCTTCAGCAGAGTTACACTGATTGACACTGACTGAGAGTGTGGCTGATGATTTTAAGTCCTCCTTCTAGTTATGTAGCTCTATTGCCACATCCATTATATTTTACACAAAGCTGATGAAGAAAACTATCCACAGAACTTCAGCAAATGGACCAGAGTCTCCTACCTGTAGCCCCTTTCAGGGGAGGGGTCATTACCCAAAGCATATTCTGTGAAACATCTCACACCTCATTCACATGCAGTTTCGTGGGGGTTTTACTTTGCTGAGTAGGTGATTAGGGCCCAGTGTTTATATATTTGATCTCTTGTTCTTCTCACAATAGAGAGTAAAAAAGCCAGTGTAGAGTCACCATCAAATCCTGAAATTTTCCAACCCATCTACAATAATTGTAACTGATTTTAAACTCACCATAACTCCAGACATCACTTTGATGAGTGTAAATCCGGTGTAAAATTGACTCCAACGCCATCCATTTAATTGGAACCTAGGAAAATTCACAAAGAATCCTTAAGAGGCTGACCCAAAATTTATCAGGGATATTTACCACCAGGTGGTGTGTAAATCAATTGTTTGGTTGCAGAAAGAAAAAACCAAAACCAGCCAACCCAACTATCTAAATGGTAGAACAGGCAACTTTTGAGTCCCCCTTTATTATTTTCATGTATTTTGAAGAAGCTGGAAATGTGTGGAATACTAGGTATATCAGAAATATCTCTTACAAAACAGTTTTACAATATTTTTAACAGTCAAGTTAACAGTAAACTACTTTTAGCCTTCTATCAGAACAGGACCCAAATCCAGTCTCAGGCTACATGACAAAGACTGATCTACACTCATATGGTTTCTATTTATGGCCTCTGCAATATTTGCAAGCAACTTCTCTTTAATTTCTCAGCAGGACACATTCCCTCCATCAGCACGCGGTACAACATGAAGGCGTGTTGAACCAAGTCTGACAGGTCTTTCTTCTGCTATAAATACACAACATTCCCTTTCTCTTTATAAACTGCACAGTGTTATTGGTGTTGGCTACGCCGATGAATTTTCCCAGACATTCTGGGTGGGAATTTCAAAAGCATTTGCTGCTCTGCTACCTCTGCTCCCACTGCCGTCCCACTGGCCCTGATGCTGCTTTGGCTGATTTCAGAGGACTTCCACAGGCTTCAAAGGAAGCATGCCGAGATGACAGCTGAGAGCTTTGACGAACACACTCCCTTTCCCCCCACCCTTTGTGTGAGGCTTGTGCACAAGCACAAACACCGGCAGATGAGCTGCAGTTCATTCTGCAGCGTGCTTTACCTTGCCCCCCTCAGCGTGGTACTCCTTCTCGTCTGCACCCAGCAGCTTTGCCAGCCCAAAGTCCGTGATTTTCACGTGCTGAGGAGTCTTAACAAGGACGTTCCTGGCAGCCAGGTCGCGGTGCACCAGGCGCCGTTCCTCCAGGTAGTTCATTCCCTGCAATGTGACACGCTGTTGGTAAGGCACTCAGAGCTTGGAGACACCAAGTAAGGCACCAAACCTCAGCTGCTGTGTGGTAACTACACACACCACCATAAACTTGTGGTGAGTTATCCCACCTGCACTCTCCATTTACCAGATGTTTATTGCAGGGTGAGGATGAGTGGTTGCACTGTTACTCTTACCCTCCAGGAACCTTCTTGTGGGTCCAGGAAATGGTGGAGTGATGAAGCAAAAAGAGGCAGCAGTGGGTATAGTAGATATTAGCAGGAGATGTGGTTACTTTGGGATTTACTTCAAGAAATACAAAATCAGGATGGAACTTACAAATACAGGGACAAAGTCTTTTTTCAGCTCTACTTGTGCAAACCCAGTGACTTCAGCAGAGCACAGTACAGAGTTTAAGTATCCCCTGCCATTATGTACACAGGCCAACCCTATAGACAGTATTTAGAGTATTCAAAGTTGCTCATACTGTGTTTTTTATTGCAGGCAGTGTACTCTGCCTTCTCCTTGCTAACAAGGAGGCAGTCCACTCAAAGGTGAAAATGGGGGAAAAAAATAAAAAATTCATTTTTAGTCTGAACTCAGAGTTGCATCCATTTTCCAGTCCTCTTTGAGGAAGGCAAGTTGTTCCAGTTTCACTGCCTCCCATGATTAGGCTGAATTTGCCATAGCATACGTGCTTTTTTTGTATGACTGCCTCTCAAGGAAGACTATAACTAATTGTGCTGGTTTGACTTCTAAAGCATAAATTTAACAGCTGTGTTTCTGACCACAGACATTGCTCCCCTTCTGTTTAGTCTCTTGGTGTATGGAATCAAAAAGTTCATGATTTCCAAGTTTCCTGCAATATCTTTTCCAAAACCCACAACTATTCCCAGTCCATACGTTTCTGCTGGCAGTAGCTTATGCACTTGTATTTTTATGAAGAGAATTAATAAAAAAATTACTTTTAACCTACAAAGGTAACGCCAAAACGATCATGTTGATGTGATGGCAAAGGACTGGAGGAAATAATCGCCTTCCATCCTCCACCCTCTTCCTAAACCCACTTCTAACCTGGACCACCACGGAATCCTCCCCCCAAGTCCCTCAGCAGAACTTCACCCATGCACTGCTAATGTTGCCAAAACAAACCACCCAAACAAACTGGCTCAGTGACACCACGAGCGTGCACTGAATCACACAAACTGATCTTTAGCAAGCAGAGCTCTTGAAACAAAAACTCTTGAGGTGCTGACAGAAAACAGACAATCTTAAAAAAAAAATAGTAATTCCGTAATCTAGCCCTAGTAGGACAACAATTTTCCTGCTAAACATGGCTTGCTGCAGAGTCTAATAGTACTCAGAGCTGCTGAAAGGCAGAATATCAGTGTCATACCAAGCTGGTTAAGGTGCTGATGGCTGAAGACTCGTGCACATACATAACCATACACTCAATATTTTGAACTGCCCATTTAGAAAGTTCAGCAGATCTTTAATTGTGTGCAGGCCTGGGGTTTAAGCCACTTTTCATCACTAAGCATGAGACCAATGTGTTCAAAGAGTTCCTTCACAGTATTTCTGCACATGGAGCATTTATGCTCTGACATAACATCTTGCCTGAAAGAGAGGACTCCATACCTCAGGGAAAGATAATGTTTGTAGAAGATGCAAAGAAAACTTATTTCAAAGCTGTGAAAACAGAAACAAAAATAAGCTTCCCAGGGAACTTGCCTCCTGCTGGTTAGCTGCCAGACATATATTTGTTTCAATTTTTTTTTCCACTCATAAGTAAATTTTTAAAGAGTCAGAGAACTTTTAAAAATCTGGCACAACTTTATCAGAGTAGTAACACCAGACACATTGGTGGGAAAAAGCTGTACACAAGATTTATGAGTGCTTTGAGGAAAACTTCAGTGTGGAGCAGCACAAAGGAATATGTTGAAGGTCAGGCATTGCTGGGAAGGTTAGAAGTTGCTATGGGCAAATGTTGAACCGCCATGAAAAAAATCAAATGGAAGCAAACAGTTGTGAATAGCAACCTCTGGGGCAAGAGATGCCCCAAGGATCCCTTTGGGGACCAGATTTGCCACCTTAAAAATTAACAAGGAGAAGAAGGAGGAGGAGGGAAATATGGCCTCCAGCTCATCCTCCAAAGGGACTGAAACCAGGACAGAGCAGTAATTGATTTTAAACAAGAAAGCAAAGGAGTCACAAAAAGTCACCAAAAAATGCAACTCACATCCCAGGTGGACACATAAATTAAAATTCACTTGTTGTGAAGCACAATGTAAAAAAAGTACACACAGTGAGATGAAAAATGTGCTTTGTAGACATTTGGTGGATACACTTCTGAGGTCCTCAGCATGTTTCCTGAAAGCAAACCACAGCTGGGATATGCACAAGGCCTCAAGGGACCAATAAGGTTTTAAGTGTGTGGCTATCCTGCAGACCAGCATTCCTGAAATAAGCAGCATTAAAGCAACCATGCTGTGAGGACATTGCCATCTCATATGACAAATCTCCAACAAAATGCAGGGTTTTTTTTTTGCTGGTTTTGCTTCGTTCTTCCACACTTGCAAATGGCTAACCACCATCCAAATACAGCATGTTGCTGCTAAGGACTAGAGCCTGCATTGCAGCTCCTGTGCTGTTCTTTGGCAAACAGTACCAGGTGTGATAATGAGTCTTTTATGGCCATTGCAGTTAGCTTACAGACCCCAACTCAGCACCTATAAATTACAGAACAGCTCTGGGGTGCCTGAATGCCTTTTGGTCAAAGTCAGCCTGCACAAGGATGGAGCTGGTATCCAATAGTCAGAGATTTCAGCATGGAACTCGTTGAGGCACAGAAGAAGGTGTGTTCAACAACATCACTGTCCTGTGACACAGCCCAAAGAAATCCACTGATGGAAGCAGCATTTTGCTACAGGAATTGACAAATTCTATTGCCTTCACTGCTGCCTGTGCTGCATCCTATTTGCATCACATTATTATTTCAATACTGGGTGTTTGGTTTGGACATAAGTGTCGAGGTGATAATATTATGCTGCCTAGAAGCATTTTGAAGAATAGTTAAGGTTTGCTCATCAGCATGAAAACAGTAAATTGCTCCAGAAAAAGTAACTGCTTACTGCCATGTATAACATAGCTAGGATCCAGGTGGTGAAACAGAAAGATTTGCAGAGACAGGTAATTAAATAAACACATTACATGCTGTCAGATGTCTGAGTTTCAGCTGATCTGGAGTTCTGGTCTGCTTACCTTTGCAATCTGCACACACCAGTTGAGGAGGTACTGGGAGCCGATGTTGTCCTTGTGCTCTCGGATGTAATCCAGGAGGCAGCCGTAGGGCATCAGCTGAGTGATCAGCTGAACAGTGGAAGTCAGGCAGATTCCCAGCAAGCGACACACGTGGGGATTGTCAACACTAGCCATCACATAAGCTTCCTGAGAAGAAAGGCAAAAAAAAGCAATGTGAAACACTCCCTTTGGCATGACATGAATATTTGCAGGCAGTTTAAAATAAGTTGGTCAGCTGAGAGCCTGCTAAAGTACTATATGCAAACTCTGTGCTTCATATCACATACCAAATATAAATATTTCCCACTCGGTGGACCAGATATGTTCCATTCACTGGAATGTCCAGATTTTGAACACCAAATCATCATTGAGGTGCCACAGAAGAGCCAGTGTCTCACTACTGGTACACCAAGCAACCATTGAACATAAAATCCCAGTGGATTAAAATTTACAGACCAAGAAGGAATTAATAAATTGATCATCTGATGGGATTTCATCATTTTGACCACCTAATTGCAAGGGCAACACATTTTTGTGAGCATGTGTCATATGGTTTTTTTTTCTCCACAGACCTTTTCATGAAACTGACTGGAAATCAGTATTTTTGAGACTTCTGCTCCCCTGTCAAAGTTGGTACTAACCCAGAAAGACAAAGTTGTCTTCCAGAATGTGACTGACAGTCTCATTTTTTAAAAGACCATATTCTTCTTGATCATGTTGTTCTTCAGTCAATGTCAAACCAAACAGATTAATAATCAGTTCACCGCTTTGGAACCTTGAATGTTTATCTTTAAGTAACAACAGTGAAAATATTGTCCTCAGTTTGAAAAGCTGTTTTAGATGCATATAGCAATGTAAATGATACCAGGAAGGTACTTGGAATGTGGGAGCCCAAGCATAACAGACCCTTTGGTTAACTGGAATTTTGGGGTTTAGTTTCATATATATGTGAAAAACTTTTTCCGAATGTGGGTACACCCTGTGTAGCTTTATGTACCTAGCTAAGATACCCAAGGTACCTCCTCTTCTTTTGTTCTTCTGTGGGAAGGGAAAGACCCCTTCAGAGGCTGCTTCAAATACATCCTTTAACATGGCCATGGGGTAAAAACCCCTGACCTCATGGTTTTTGTGTGCAAAAACTACTTATGGATTGAAATTTGAGATCTATATTTTTATTCAAATCCACTGCCAAGTGCCAGCTCAAAGAATGGATTCCAACTGGAGAAAAAAAAAAAAATTAGAGCTGCAGTTGTTTGGTTTCTTTAACTAACTTGGTGTCTGACTGACAGTATGTCACTTTTAGATATTTTAAAAGTAATTCAATTGAAAAGCAACACAAGGGAAAATGAAGGGGAATTGCTCCATTCTCTGAGCAGGTCAGAATCTTGATTCAGCACTTGGAGAAACACCTACTAATCACCCCTTGGCAATTCAGGCTAGCAGACCCCCAAAACCCAAAATCATAGTGAAGACACAAATGGTACGAAGGAAAGAGCAAATCTGCTCTTTCTAAGAGCTTAAGAAAATAAATACCATAGCACTTTACTCATCATCTAGCAAGCATTCCACAGATGGCACATAGCTCCATAGCTGGTGAGAACTATTATTAAACAAAGCTATTAAGGCAATGATGTTCAAGAAATGAGCAACCCCAATTCTTAAGCAATACTTTCTGGCCTCTGTGTCGTTGCTTAATGTGCCAGCCCAAGCAAAACATGATGTAATGCAGCCTCTTTTGAGGTACTAGTTCTGTATTTGGTATCCTTGTTTCAGAGCCCTTGGGATGAAAATGGCCTCCAGGCAGACAGGTTATCCACCAGAACTGGTAAGAACTCGTCATTGTATGATGTGGGTACACCTCTGAAACATCCCTCTGCCATGGATAGCTCAAGGAAAGATAAAGCAGGAATACAATCTGCTATTTAGTTTGTATATATTCGTGGCATCATTTTTTAAAAAAATCTCACATATTTGTTATCCAATACTCAAGACACAAGCAGAGACCAAAACAACTTCATTTCCCTATGCTTCCAAATGGAGCTGTTGTAATGATGAAAGATGCCTTGCTTCCTGTTGGGATTCAGACCCATATTGTGCTCATTTTGGCAGGGCAGGATGGGGGGAAGGCTGCAGAGTTGGAGCTGTTCTCACCTCCCATCTGCCGCACAGCTCGCGTGGGGCTGACCCAGGGGCTGAGCTCTGGGACGCTGCAGGAGCAGGGTGGGTGTTTGGGCCACACAGCTCTTGGAGAGTGTCCAAGTATTGACACTGCCTCTTCCATTTGACACTGCAAAGGAAAATAGGCTGCTGCCTCCTCCTCACAGAGAGCAGAACAGAGCTATTGTGTGGTTGTGGTTCCCTCTAAGTAGCCCAAGACATTAAAGCGGGTCTTTGTTTCAACTGTTTATCTTGGAAATCTCTTCGGGTGTGCTCTGACCTGCTCCAAGTATGCTTGGTATTTAACAACAACCTTCTGAATTAACCCTACCCTAATAAAGTCAGCCAGAGCTTGCCTGGATTGTAAGAGCTAAAGCTGCTGTGCTTGTTCTATACCTAGTGTGATTCTGTAAGACAAATAATCTTTAATTAGACATTATTATCTTTGAGGTTCCAGTGACCTTGGAAAATTGGTTGTGTAGCAAAAATCTGCTTTGAGAAGAGCTTTTGGAGTCAAGCCTCTGACTTCTTTCACTAGTTTTGTATTTTTTTTTAAATTTAGTTCTGAAATAAGGAGCTCCACCAACTAAATTATCTAAAAGAGGATAGGACTGAAAAAGCAAGAGCTTGTTGTTATGCATCCTAATTCAAAGGAAAACATAATGTGGGGATTTGCTACAGAAATTTCTTTTACAGGAGAAAGTACTTTGATACCACTAAAGAGCACACAGTCCCTGCATCTACTGCCCTATCCAGTGATCTTGATCTGTTGAAGGAAGGATGAAGTACTGCAGGCTTGTTCACCAAATCTTCCTACAGGATACATGCGTTCAGGAATTTCATGCAGCTAAGTCCAAAGCATCCTTTGTGAACAATGTGTTATGCTCCTTATTGCTGTGAAGAGCACAATGTGGGGCAGAGCTCAGGGTAGGCAGCTGAGCAGCATCTCTGCCAGCTCCTCAGTGCAGGGAATGCCAATGAAGGGAGGGATGGCAGGCAGGTGAGGGGCAGGAAGGAGGGCCACAGAGGCTGGTACCTGGGGAAGGGCTGAAACTTGTCTGAAGTCCAGCTAAACTAAAACCAGAATGGATATTGCTTCCTGTATGGATTGGGAGATGGACCAGCTATTCTTTTCCACTGCTGCAATATACCTATCAAATCATAAGGTGCATAACACACAATCTGCTGCAGCAGAGCAATGTGTTGGAATAACACTGTTTATTCAGGGTGACTTGAAAAATCCAGCTTTATTATCGTCAGTAGCACAAGTGGTGGTTTGTTCACAGACATTTCTCCTTAGACTTCTCACTGCAAGGACAGGCTTTTTTTTAAGATCTTCACCAGCTTCAACCATTGGAGATGAACCTTCCTACCTGAGGTGTCATTTGCTGGCCAAAACTGGATTTAAAAAAAAATCCTTCTAAATTTAGCTCCTACCAAAATTTAAAAAAAATTCAGTTTTCCCCATGGCTGAAGGATTTGAGTGTTTGATTAACAACACCATCTGTTCCAGATAAACAGGGCCATTTGGGACACACCAGTAACAGGACAGAAAGACAGACAGACACACTTTTCTTGTTGCTAGGATTGAACCACAGTCCTAGGGGAAATATGAAGTTACACTGAACTTCTGAGTGCTCCTGTCCTCACTCAGGATTCTCCCTTCCTTGTATAGAAATTTATACATCCTTGGTGCTGCATGTTCCATGGCTTTGGATCTAATTAAGATTTTCATTACTTTCAGGTTCAGGGACCTCTGTATTTAGACCTCTGTATTAGGACTCTGGCTCACTTGTTGTAAATTCAAACATTTATGAACTCCTAAATCAGTATCCCATAACCTTTTCTCCTGTTTTCTGAAGGGATGAGCCATATCCAAACAACAAAATAAAAATCCCAAGCTTCTTTCAGAAGGTGAGATATTTCTTGCATCTTATGTCAGAGAAATCAGACAGCTGGGATTTTTAAATTTTATTTTGGACTTATAATTAATTTAATCCCATTTAACCAAGCAACCAGCTAATGACAATCCACAGGACGCATAAACCATTAGGTCTCTTGTTATTTGGCTTAGCTGTACCACCATAATGACAATAAATGCTACAACTTAAGGTCTGAAATATCAGAATAAAGAAAAAAGAACTAGTAGTAAACATATGGTCCTGACCACTCCTTAGGGTGCTACTCCATGAGTATAAAATCTGTATTTGGATTGGGTTCATGGGAGACACAAAAGCACTTCACAGACTGGGCTGGAAAGTCCAGTACTTCTAGATGGAGACTTGAGTTTAGGATGCAAAATATTTCTTCCCACACAAAATCCTGAAACCCCTCTAGTTATTAGAGAAGAAAATCCACAGACCACTGACAACTTGAGAAAACAAACATGAAAACTCACATCAAGTATTTCCTTGTTGGCTTTTGGTGATGTAGCCTCTCTCAACTCTTTAATAGCAACAGGAATTTTAACCTTCTCTCCTTCTGGGATCCAAAGTCCCTACCAAAAAGAAGTACAAAGAGTTAGTCAGTCTCATACCTAACAGGTTAATTCTCACAGTTACATACATATCTAACATCTGAGTAGACTTAAATATTCTGAGCAATGGAAAGACATGGCAGACAACAAAAATATGCAAAAAATGAGTCTTGTGGGTATTACCAAATTCCTGTTAATGGGCTGGTACTTCTCTTTCAGTCACCTCTACCATACTTTTTTGAAAAAACATGTTCATTACTGTCCCTGTATAAATAGCCCAAGAGATGCATAAAGAGCAACTTTTGTGGATGGAAATCTAACTAATTAGAGCATCACAGCAACTGCATGTGCAAAACCTTGCCACTTCCAATTTATAAATCATGGGGTGAAAATAATTAGCATTTTCTCATTAAAACAAGATGGAATCTATACTGTAAAAATAATCCAGTCCTAAACATATGCAGTTGCAGGGAAGTCTCTGTCCAGCTGATGCAGTGCTCTATTTCTATAGTGCCAGGAGGCCATTTAGGTGGCAGGCCAGCAGTGTGGCACTGTGAGGACATGCTACTGAAATCCCCAGCAGTGCAGGTGCACATCTTCTTGTGCCCCTGGAGTTCCTAATTGTAGCTGGAGGCCTGACTCAGAATATAGAGCTTTTTATAAAGAGATATAGGAACCTACAGTTACTGGCAAAGCCTGAAACACATATCCTGACTAAAAGCAGGAACACAGAAAACTGAAACTTGATGAAGAAAAAGCACAGAGGATAAACGAACACCAAGAGAAGAAGTACCTTGAGAACCTCCACAACTAAAGGTGTGCAGACACTTTCACACATCTGAATCAGTTCTAATGAAAGAATGATTGAAAATTCCAGTGAAAGAATGATTGAAAAAGAAGATGCCAGATGACACAGAAAAATGGCTTTGCTCTGAGCTAACCAAAGTGGATTTGTTTTTCTCCTTAATATTCACAATGGGGTGTATTTGACTGTGGTAGTTTTTAAGTCAACACTTTGTTGTCCAGGTTCAGCAGTATGGCTTTGGCAATGTTTTATGTAAACCTCCTTTTACTCAATTCCTAACAAAACTAATGATGATTAGCAATAGCTCCACCCTTCAAAAGACAGATACATCCTATAAAATCTATTTAAAAAAAAATCTACACAATGATCAAAGCTCCTAGTTCTCGGTTTGTTTGGGTGGCTTCTGCAGGAGGGAGCAAGATGAAAAGGGAAACAGAAACATGGTGGTCTTACCTTATAAACAGTGCCAAAAGCTCCAGAGCCTAAAACTTTGACCTTTTTAAATTCTGTTTCCTTTAAAATTCTCAGATGAGCCTGGTTTGGGGCCTCCCCGCTGGGTGTCAGTGGCTCAACAAGCTGGCACAGAGAGAAGATGATGTTACACAGTCTAGAAGGTTGAACACTTTGTGGAAGCAAATAAATCCTTCCTTTAAAATAATGAACATTTGATTCCATGTGAAGTTTTTGGGAGGATAGTTCTGCTTTGACTTGCAGGATCAAACACCTGCTCCAAAAATGAAGCACGGGGCAGAGGCAATGGCCATTTTGAAGGAGAATGAAGGAATACCTCTTCTCAAATGGGGGTTTTGACTTCAAAGCCTTGAAACACATGGCATGAAAAATAATTGTTGGGGTTTGAAAGTTT